>JBCFXI010001410.1:0-55944 GCA_038496175.1 Ampulex compressa | reverse complement strand
AAACACTTTGAAGTAATTTAATGGATGAATTATAATGGTTTATTAATATTGATAATCGAATTATTATTGGAGTAAATAATAACCAAGGCCTCTGCTTTGTAAATCGCAGAAGTATTGGGTTACAAATCAGATACCAGTGTGGCGTAAGAATATTTTTGGCTCTCACCGTATCGGCGGCCAATCTTATCAAAAGTATTTCTTCTACCGTGCACCATTCGTTTTATGCGAATCCCGAAAAAAGAGGAGCGGAAACGTATATAGAGTGCGCAGATCTCCTAGTTTAGAGGCGGTTTAAAGGATCGGAAGAACCGAGGCAGTTTACGAGCTAGACTTAATATGTAAGTGGCGTACGTGCTCTTATCAAGAAACGAATAACCTCGTTCGTAACTAAGTCTTTGCCGTGTTACGCTTCGAGAGAGGGAGGTATCGCTTTAAAGAGCCTCGGAGTGGCGCGAAAGTAATTACAAACAAGAGTTTAACGATCGCTATTGCAGAAGGGAAATTAACGCGTTGATCATATCCTTTACTCGGGCTGCAATTTCGTCGAATCCTGCCACCTTTCTCGCTCTGTATTTTACTAATTAGCTTGACACTCCATAATCAACGGTGCCTTTCGTTTCAAATCAACGTTTTGTTTACGGGCTTTGTCGCGAGTCGGCTATTGTTTCTTTCCAAGTTTTCAAATTATTGCGAATCAAAAGAGCACTCGTTGGTCGCCAAACGATCCATTCTATTCATTCACCTTTATTTTTATCCTTTAAAGTATGATCAAAGCATCGAAATCCATAGGAAATGTGGGTTACAGAGGACTAAAGAATTCTGCTTATGTTCGTCGCCAAAGTGACAAATCAAAGCATGTTTCACCATATATAATGCCCCAACCATTGTCGGCTTGTTTTATTATAATACCTTATACAACGACAAAGCCGTTTATGTCGGTGAAAAACGGTTTCATTACCATTATAAAAATCTACATTATGCAATATAAAATACTAAATCCCAGAGAAACTCTTACAAACGTAACTCGCCTAAATGAAGTACAAAAATTGAATTAGTCACCCAAAATCTCCACAGTTGTCACGTATCTCTCTTTCTCGACCAACGTAAAGCAGAATAAGATATTCCAAATCTGGCTCACGTATCCAAAAGTCACCAGCAACGTATAGCACACCGAGGATAATCTCGAAGTCGATCGATCGCCTCTGATTCGCAAAGGCCCAATACGAGGGCTCCATCGGAAGTGAGTCCAGTACAGGAGTCCAAGGCTCCGCGGTCGGAGGGTTAATCTTGCATTGGAAGCGCGATCGCCACGATGAAACGCGATGGGCTCGATATAACGGGGTAGATGCCACGAGCAGAAATCCCGTAACTTACGGTTCGGCGAGCGTAACACACGAGAGGCAGCTCGCGTGAGCCGCCTACCGCATCGCGTGCTCGCGACGACTAATCCACGAACAATGTTCCCGATCGTGCTCGGTACCGCCGCGGCCACGTATCCGGAGTTGGATCCCGGGATCGGACCAAAACCGATGTTCGTCGACTTTTTAATAGGCCCGCGATCTCGTTGGATAAAAAATTCGAGCGCGATTCGACGAGGCGATGAGTAATTTGAGAGTATCGTTAATCGGTTGCATCTAAAGAGGGGGATGCACGAAAGCTTTGAACATTCGATGTCCGGAAAAAATGTCGATGCTGTGAAACGCTAATTTCGAAAATAAATTACTCGTTGCATTGGGAACAACTTTGATTATTTAGAAGTGCCAAAGATACTTTTCTGGAAGGGAAAATAGTCGCATATTAATGTGTACGATTATTTTATCTTTCAAGCGTGAAAGTCGGGGGTTTGGAATCGATTCGTGTAAGATTCGTATATTTTATAACGAAGAGTAACTTACCTCGAGTACAATAAAACATACTATCATATAACTCTTACTTATATTATCTTACATATAACTCATTATTTATTATATAGTATATTATATAGTTATACTCTCACATATAACAACCTCAAAATCAGCGCTACAAATTTCTCATAATCAGCACCGATACACTCTACGATCTGTACGCGATAATCACTAGTCACCTCTCACTTTCACCCGATACTGGAACGAAAAGAGGATCGAGCGTAAGACGATGCGCCGATTACCGGATAGTCTTTTATCCAGGTCCGGGCGGAATAATATCTCGCGATGCGGCAGCTATTATGGACATTACCCGGGGAGAGTCGTAATAAATAATGAGGAAAATGCGTGTCGGATGTCAAGGTAGACGCCAGTCTGGTTCGGCTCAAGTGCTCGTTATCGGCGGGAGAGGGGCGCTGGCAACGAAACAATCTCCATCTAGGCTCCCTGGCAGCCCGTGCTTCCCATCTCCGCGGAATCTCGGGCGGATGCATCCCTTGGGAGCGAGAATCTGCGAGCGGGGATGGAAAAAAACGGCGAGGAAGTCCCGAGTCTGTTTCCTGCTCGGTCCATTAGGCACGTACAGATTCCAGCGGCATGTATCGCGCCGTTCCTGCGTCCCTGCTTTCCTTCCTTCTCGCTGGGTTCCTCGCTGTACCAACAAGGCGTTGCTAGACACGTCTTCCCCTCTGGGCCGTTGTGAGCTGGAAATAAGGCACGTTGGAGGAATGCGGCTCTTATTGGTCAGAATGGAAGAGGTCCTCTCTTCCACTGTAGTTTCGAGTTGATGCGTTATCCGTGGAATCGGTCACGTTGCGAGGAGAATGGATGGATGTGTTGAGAAGGAGTAAGGTAAGGGGGATGTTGAGGGTTCTGCTATTAGTACGGTTGTTACTTACTTTACTTACTTTTTGGAATAAATCTTACGTTGATACTAGAATCTTAGTATTATGACAAAAGAACGTGATTTATGGGAGAGTTAAGTATGCTAACTTCCTTATTCAAGGCAGTAGGGAAGATGATTGTTCATCGAGGTTCACGATTTTGCTCGATAGTCGAACGCGGATCGTTCGAGATCCACTTGATTTTCTAATCATTCAGATCGAACCAACGTCTTCCTTGCCATCGTCGCGCGAATCTAACTGCAATCCTCACGGTTACCCTTACTATCGATCATTCCATATCCTCCCACCTCCTTTCCTCTCTCATACCCGCGTAATATTACACGGCCGTTCTCAGGACGCTTAGGGAAATGCGTGTAATATCAAATCTAAATGAAGAAAAAGAGATGATTACCGCAATAGATATTAAATCTGCTATATGGATTATTAACACTAGAACTACTAAACCAGTCAAAACAAAACCAGTCGTTTCTTTAAATACTCGTAGTGATTTATAACGATGCGTTTTTTTCAGATTTTCCATGATTTTCATGCAATGTTTAGATCGTCATTTTGATTTACCAAAATTTCCTCTTACTCTCCCCTTTTTTTAAAGATATATGTGGTGTTTTACATGTGCCCAGAAAGTGGCTGGTAGTTCTAGCGCTAATATTAAGCGATAACCGACTCTAGGCGCGATGCGAACGAGCGGCTTGATCGGCTCGCAGCGTGCTGGGCCAAATCCAGGTTGGATCTGGCGGATGTCTCGGCGTTGACGGCGACGTGCACTCGAAAAACGGCGGTAAGAGGTAAGTAACGCCGTTCGTGGGGCCATTTGAATCCGCAGTTACGTCGGTCGGTGCTGCGCAAAGCAGAAATTTCCACTTGCCGGCGCCGTTCAGCGTTTTCCGGCACGGCTGCGGCGGCGGTGCCACCCTCAGGCCGAGAACCCACGTGAATCGAAAGCTTCCGCGGAGAAGGCTCGTCCACTTACGCCCCGGAAAATTCCCCAGCGAGCGCCTTTCACGGCGCAGACCGGATTTCCATGTCGACCGAAAATCCGCCAGAAACGAAAGTAACGTGGGTACAAATAATCTTCGTGCCGCGCGCTTTCGAGATATATGAACTTGCGTGTGTATTAGGTTGCCAGAAAAGTTTGACTTTATCCTTTGACTTTATAAGGAAACGATGAATGTACGACGTTCTGTGTTTTATACCAAAAGCGTTCCAAAATTCACGCACGATTTGGAAATTTCAACAAAAGAGCGGGTATGCGTCAGTGAAGTCGTGGAGGTTGTCTACTCGATATGCTGTTGCATATATAATCCTGTATTGTATGCTTTATGAATCGATGAAAAATGTACGATTTTTAATTACAAACCTGCGTTTTCTATTAAAATTACTTCTTGCGTGAATTTTGGAATTCCCTGTACTATTTTATTGAATTACGTATACAGCTAGAGCACGATCGAAGATAAGGACCGCGACATTTGACGGATTAGATTTCACGTTTGCATAGACATCGCCGAATGAAACAGCTGTGCGCGAATAGCGAAAGACGGTATAGGGACAACCTAATACAGACATCGGTACCACGTGTATTATACGTGTATGTATTTGTATCATGATACATACGCCATACGTATCATAGGTACGTCTACGTATAATATGCCTTAATTTCAAGCACATCGTTGCTAACCGCGTTGTCGCTTTAAAAACCGTGATTCAGTTTGTTCAAACGAATCGAATTGCACTCGCAGCAGGCCTTTTAAACTTGCAGTGGATCTTGAATTCTTAAAGCCAACTCGGTGGGCGCTTTCTGCACAAAGGGTAATTTTCGCACGCAATGGAAACCTTCCGTAGGTCAGATTTATCCCGCGCGAGTTCATCGTAGGCCGATGACGCGCGGCAGTATGAATATCGAAAAGTTTCCTAATTAAATACAGTTCCGTTCCGGGACTGAGCGGGTTTTCTGAATGGGCTTCGTTAGTGTCCCACTGCCGCGAGTCGCGAACAGAGATTTATTTGAAACGACGATTCGTAATAAAACGCACACCTTTGCAAATGGCTCCATGGATTATTCTTTCCCCGCGAGATCCGCCGTCGATTGGCGTCTGCCTGCGGATTAATCCCCTGGAATTATGCACGATTTACCATCGTTTATTCGACCGTGGCTAATTTCGAATCGAAGAATTACGCGCGATTTAACATCCTTTGTCGGACCGTAGGTCCGTTTATCCAATGAGCTTGTGGCCCGTCGAGATAAACGGGATAAAGAAAAACGGAGCCCCGTCGAAGTAATTTTTCGTTCCGATTTTCCCAATGGAACACAATACGAAAGGCGAGATTAGCGTTGGATGATAAAAGAACGAAACTTAAGAAATCAGTAATAAAAGGAATAATCAGTGCTGAAAGGAAGGCAATCGTCAACGAAATACATTCGTTACGAAAATATATAATACGCTACATTCGTCAAATATACAAATACATTACATTCGTCGAAAAAATCGACCATTATCGTCAACGCCATTACCGCGGATCAAGTCAAAACAATCCTTGCTCAATATCTTACGATCTTACTCCCTTTTATCACAACTATTCAGAGTATATATGAAAGTGAACGCGATTAACTTAGAACAGATGAGAGAAGCAAAGATAAGCATAAAAATCTTAAGGAATTCAGCGAGTCTCAGCGTGATATTTTTCAAAACAAAGTACCACACAACATTTTTCCAAACCTTACCAGTATCACGCCTGTTATTCATATCATCGCAATCGCAATTGCGGAACACCAGATATACACGCCAAAGTACCCAAAACAAAATTCGATATATGCACCGAGTAACCCAATCAACCTATTTCCCAAAAAACTAATACAATTAAATTCACAGCAGCTTCACGGACGATACGTGTCACCGAACAACACGCCTATCGCCCATTACTAAAACTTCCAGTCTTCATATCCAATGATGACGCTCCATGGTTCACGTCGCACATATCACACAGGACAATCGTAGCAAGGCGAGGGACTTCGATCGACGCGATGCACACGTCGAAGGCGGTCAAGCGGTTAAGCAGCGCACCGTGCCGCGATCAGGGACTTCCTCGAGGCGGAAGGAATCGAGGATATCGGCGATGCCTCCTCGAATTTCGTTAATGCCGGGGAAAGGTCCCAGGGAGTGGGCGAAGTTAAGGACGTTGCGCTGCAGGAAGGAAGGAAGGTCGGAGGGCAGAGAGAAGGAGGAAGAGGCACGATGAAATGGAATCACGATAGGCGTCTTCCGGGAGTTGAAATAAAGGTGGAGGAGGACGGCCGCCTTGTAACTAATTTAAGAAAGTGCTGGTACCCAAGCGAACGTATCGAATCGCGTTCCTCCCCCTCCCCCTCCTCCCCTCCCCTCCCTTCCTCCGGTCAGTGTTCGTCGAGCACTTCGCTCTCCTCTGACCGCCGCGCCACCGCGAGCCGGGCTTTATCGGACGGAGTAGATTCGGAGGACCCGCATCGTAAAGTCAATGAGAGGTTCGTCCCTTACATTTTTCAAGGGCCAGAGCCGAGCTCGCTATAAATAACCGGTCTTCTCCTTTGATGCCCCTCCCCTCCTCCCTCTTTATCTCCTCCCCCTTACCGCTGTCCGACGCGGCTCCTCTTATTCTCGCTGGTGGAATTACCCTGGCTGTGTTTGAACGGGAGTCGCCTGGAAAAATAATTTGCGCAAGGATCGAGGAAAATTAAGGCGCCCTTCGATGTGAGATTCGCTTTTGGGCTTTGCTAGGAGGAAAAAAATGTTTGCACCGCGTTAAGAGGGACCGCGCTTGTTTGAGGGGAGGCGAGGAGCTTGCGGAGGGTCCTTTTACTTTTTCGGGTGAAACCTTGAAATTACGCGGTTCTGTGTATTTATTTACGCTGATTTGAGTAATGCTGATATTCGTTTTGTATTTCGATTTCTTGGATGCTGGGATAGGAAGGGGTTTTGTTGAATTCTTTTTGATCGATGCAGGCTTGTCTGAATCTACTTTCGTTGATTTATTATCGTTTGTTTGCCGATCAGCCTGATGAATGCGCTTGATTCGTAATTGATTTTGGTTTAACTTGGAAATATTCGTGCCGTAAAGAACATTCCTTTGCGTGATAATCGACGTTGTTGAGTTCGTGCAAGCAATTTCGATAAACCACGATGAAGTATCGGTGGTTATTTGAATTTCAAGGAGATACTCCATGTGCACCGCAAAACCAGCAGCGGTGCGCAGCAGGCGTGTACGAAAAATGCCGGAGGAAAAAGTTTCGATAAAAATATTCCACTTCGCTCATTATATCGTTGGGTCATCGTGAGTTTTTACGACGGGCAACAATCAGGCTTATCCGAAGAGCTCGGTATAAAAAAGATACCAAGCAAACGTGCAGGGTGCCCCAAAGAAATGCACTCACTTCTCGATTAACCATAACTTCCATACTTAGTTATGAACATAAATTAAAAAAAATCTGATCGCATTACAGAAAACATTAATTTTCCCCTACTATAGCTTACTCACTACCGCGGGTTCCCAAATATTCAAACCTCCTTCAACCAAAAACTTAGGGAGTGGTTGGTCTACTCCTTCAACCAATTTCCAAACACGGTTGATAACGTGCACAAGAATACATTCAAAAACCCTTGTGCTGAACCCATTTTTTTAAGACTCCTTATATTTTACTCGCAATAAACACGAATTTCTCGTTGCAATTAAACGTTTGTCAAAGGAGTCGGCGTAGAAACCAATTTCACCAATGCCGCTCCAGGGGTACGTAGATCATAGGTTCGGCGTTACTACAATGGAAGCCCTTGTTCGAGCGCGGGCCGCAGTCGGGAGGAGAGAGTAAAGAATACCCGATCGTACAACTTTTATTATCGACACTTTATTATCGACATCCTAAGCGCTGTATCTCCCGGCTGTCGATGGCTTCACTCGAAATCGCTCTCCGTTATGCGATCGATATGCTCGCGGGCCGCGGCCCTCGATGGTCCCCGTACGGCAAAAATGTCAGAAGAGCCGGTCCCTTCATTTCTCAGGGGACAGAATCGAATCCGCGATAAATAACCGTCCCACTTTTGAGCGCCGCTCTCTGAGCGCCGGCCGCCCCGTCCGGTTCCTAGAATTACTTCCTTGACGTTTATACATGAGAGGCAAAAAAGCCCCCGTAATACATACGCATCAAGTTCGCGTACCGACGATTTGTTCACGTCGTTCTTTGTCCTAAAGTACATTTGTCCCGGCGCTCCATCGAGACTCCTCCAACTTTGGGAAAAAATTCCGCGCGACGCGCGAACCACCGGCGGTCTGGCTCCTCGATTTGTTTTCCACCTACTCGAAAGGAAGCTTCGAACGTGGCTACCGATGTTCCTCGAATTTGTCAGGATTATAGGTGTATGGTCGCTCTAAAGGTAACCGTAATTGTGATGGTAAATGTTGTACCAGGTGTGCACTAAGCACCGAAACCTCGACATCTTTAATTTAGAATGCGACTTTGTCGCGTCGCTTGTTAATATTCGTATATCGATTATTTCGATTTTTTTTTATCAGGTATTTGAGAGGATGTAGTTGCAAGGAATAATACGAGTCTGGTTATGCAGATAATTCTGTATTTCTGCTTTAACTATTTATATATACGTATAAGTGGCTGAGTATTGACGGGTATAACTACTTGTCACGTTTACCGTAGATATAGGAATTCTTTCAGACGCGAGAGAAGATTCTGTGGATTACTTCCACGGACTAATCGCATTGTGCGGTGAATTATTTTGGAAAATTTGTCGAACCGTGTGTTTTTCGGTTCTTTCGCTCGTAGACCTTACCAGCGAGGCTCGTAAATAGTCGACTCGCTAACCCCGGGGTAAAGCTCGAGGTTGCGATCGAGGCGAGCGATCTTCCAGCGGTGAAATTGCCATCTAAAGTGAAATCGTAATCCACGATTCACCGATGCCTCGCCGTTTGTCGACCTCGTTTTACCACGTTTCGATACCTGGGAAGGCGGTGGTTGCATGCGTAAAGAGTTTTGGCACGGTTTTCGGTAGGCGTGTCGGTGCTGTGCCTTCGTGCCACAGCAGAACGAACTAATGTTGTCCAGGAATTGTTTTCCTTTCATTGAAACGTTAAGTACGATTCGTGCTCTCTGCCGCTATCTCGCGAGCTCGAATTTATTCACTCAAAATCGCAACGTGCAATTTAACCGCTCTTTATCGTTTGTCCAGCTTTTTCAAAGTGTTTAACGTCAGAGGTATTTAAAAATTTGCTACAAAGAAAATCAAATCTACATAGAGCAATATTATCTGTATGCTATATTGTTTATTATTATTTGATTTATGAAATACAAGTGAATAAACAATTTTGATTAGCATCTTATTAATACACATTTTCAGTACTTCAACGTCTAACAAAAAAACCCATACATGTACACGATCTCCATACAAAACGTATACTAAACATTTTGGTGCGGTGCAGTATGTTTTGTCGATAACGGTCAAACGAGAGCGGTAATGGTCGGATTGCGAAGCAAGTAATTTCGGTTTTGTAGCGTGCAATAAAACTCATATTTTTATACAAAGAATATAGTTTAATCAACAATGTATTTTTCAATTTGATCGATGACCCAGTCCCACTTTTCTCGTAACTTATAATTAGTCTTCACGATAGTCCTAATCGGCCAAATAAATAAACCAAATATCTGCGTTTGGAAACCAAAAACACTTTCTCGTCCACCCAATACTTTGGAACCGCGGGTAATAGAAGCGAGCCTCGTAGAAAGACTATCCGGCATTTTACTCGGAAACGACGTCGAATTTTCTTGCGGTAAAATGGTCTTTTCGCGGCGCAATATATCGTGGTTGTACGGCGTATAAGAATGGCACGGATTTCCATTCCAGGCGTTCCGCGGCCACGTTCAAAGGGAGTTTACATATCCGAACCGTAAAGAGACGTGACCCGTGTAAGTCGTGCCATAATCCGGCCGGCTTACGCGCCGGAAAGATTTGCTTTATTCAAATTTTCTGGCCGCCAGTCGAACGTCGCGACTTTCCGTGGATTTGGATATCAAATTCCAGAACGGTTAAAAATCGGAACGCGACATGCACTGACCTTACCTTGACACTGTGCTTCGCGACGATACTTCTTGCCCTTGATTCGAATCGATTTGCCCCACTTTCCTATATCCACGCATATATTTACGCGTGATATTTGTGCATGCGTATTTTTAGTATGCGTGCTGATGATGTGCTTAATGGTGCTGCGACTCTTTTTCGTGTTGAATTATTTTGCACCACGAGATTGATTTTTGTTGTTTCGAAGGGCGCGATTAAATAGTGTACGCGATAATGATCATAAAAATATTTTTGTCGGTTGTAAAATACTGTGCCATAATCTCTGTAGATGATATGAATGACGTCGCATGATTATATCATCTTAAAATATATAATCCAATTCGATAGAGAATGTGTAAAATGTCACCAAGAAGCCATGCCACTTTTCCTTTCAATCAACGTGAAAATCCACTGGAAACTGAAATGGCTCGAGGGCCTAATCGATACTCGGTGCGTAATTACAAAGATGATACGCTTCGAAGACTTTCAAGATTGTTTCCTCCCTCAAACTTTCTCGCACGTCGAGGAGGCAATTGAAATGTTTATACGCCGCTCAAGAGTCGACTGAAAAAATAATCCTCCCCTCCTTCCTTGGTGGCAGGTCGTAAAACAGTGGTTCTTAACTTTTTTAGGGATCGACTCCGCCATGGATTTAAAAATAAATTCTCGCATTCCATCGGAAAATGTCTTCGTGTTTTCTTATTTAGGAACTGGTATTTATGAAGAGATTATTTATTGAATAATTAAATACATACATTTACAAGTATATACAAAATAATATCTCGGTTTAAAGCTCCTTCCACAACCCTAGAAATGCTTGCTCACACTTCCAGAAGTTCAGCTACCCGACCGTAGTAGCTTCTGCGCATGCGTCGCTTTGAACTGTACGCCACTATAATGGCTTTTGCGCATGCGTCACTTTCAAAGGTACACCAATACAGCGGCCTCGTGACGTGTGACTCTACATCGTACGTTGTTTTAAAATACATCGTGCAAACCTATACTGACTATTATTCATTAAAATGTACACGATCATATTATCTTATTACGTTATTTTCAGACTCATTATGCAAAAGCATATGAGTACATTATAATTTATTCATCCACAATTCCATCCTAATGTGGTGCACCAACAGACACAGACCACGATGTTACATCGTTTACTAGCAGTCCGCATCGAACATCGCCCCGGAGAGATACAGCGATCACGAAAAGTCCAGTCGTCGCTGAGAGTTTAAGAACCACTGTCGTAGAACAACGATAAACCGTATAGACGGGTCGATCGTCTTCCGCTCCAGTAAGCGCGCAAAAGTGGGTCGAGTAGAATCCATCGGCCGACGGCGTCGGCTCACCGCGCTGGAAAGTGTCGTCGGGCTGATCTAATTATGACTTATCATTCCCTTTTCCCGGCTGACGGCGCCGACGCTTCAAACTTTCCAGGAAGGCAGCTTTCATCTAATTATTACCGAGCCAGCGTCAGGATTTGCCTCGGCCGAAAACCGGGTATCGTTCCTATCGCCGACTGTCATTGCTCGACCGTGTCTCCTGCAAACAAGGGGGTGATTCGCAAGCTGGATCTTTGTATCGCGCAATTTTCTTCTAGCCTTGCGTAAGCACTGTGCTTATGTTGAATAATTTGTTCGTTTATTTTTGGCACGGGACACACTCGACCAATAAATTTTATGGTAATCCTTCATGATTGACGTGACGCTTTAATTTTTATTTTTCGTATAATTAAAGGACTTTAGGAAGGAATGAAAAAGTTGGGTACAAGGAGTGGAATACTCGGCGACAATTGTGACTATTTGATCCTAAATAAGTCATGAATTTGAAAAGAGATGATAATTGACTTAGTATAAGAAGCGTAAACGGAAGGTTAGGAGTCAGTGCGGGTCATAGAGGTCGAGCCACCCTGACTGAATAATCGGCGTGCCTTTGAAAATGCACGTTACATTGTATATCGGACATAAATCAAATCGAAAGAGACGCGGTATAATGGCAGCTAGTCACGGAATAACAAGCTGTAGCGATGGAATTGGTATGCGCAAAACTCGGGGCGTCCGTTGCAAATTTCGCCTGAAATTTTGGAGCATGTAACATGTCGGTTAATAGCCTTACACGGGAATAATGAAACTCCCTCTCGCCTTTATGAAATTGATTCTAAATAGCCTCAAAATCAATACGAACTACCTGGTCACGGATCCTGCCGCCATGAATAAACCTATTTAGACTATTGGACAAACTCGGTAGTTACTCATGATCGACAAAATTGAGATACGCCAAGTTAAGCCGCTATTATTGAAACACATCGTTTAATACCCACCATATCCTAACTATTTAAAATTAAAGTAGCCGAGCGTAACGTATAACAATTGTAAGAGTAAGGATCGGAGGCGCGGTGTGTATCATAGGATAGAAATAATCTATCTTAAGAATAATGCATCTTAGAGGCAGACACCCGCGTCGTCTGCCGTAAGAAAGTATATACAAGGCGCATAGGAATTTTAAGTATCCTAGGCCCTCGGCGTATGAACGCGCGCGCGCTCGTATATGTGTGTGCATGGAAAAATGTGTCTAAAACACTGCGAGAACAGTCAAATTTCGAGAGTTTAGTATACTCAGTAAGAAGACTCGACTTTCAACCACCATAGAAAAAATACATTTATGCTATAAAAATCTTAGCGTATTTCCCTCATCGTTCCTCTAGCCTCTATCTTATTTTACGTTCTTCATACGTCTCCCCTTCTTACTCAATATCCATCCTAAAACCTCCGTCGATATGAAGCAAAATTATCAATCTTAGGCCAGTGGCTCGTACTTTAATCTCGAAATCCGATAAAAGGCGAGAAATTTGTCCTCTTGCCCGAGGCGCCCAGTGGCTGAATCCGCCTCTATCCCCCTGTGCTGTTCGTTAACCGCGAAAGCGAGGGGGTTTGGTATCTCCTGCCGAAATAGGAAACAGTCTGATCGACGGGAAAGCATCCCAGGAGGTTGCGTCGAAGTGGAAAGAGCAACGAAAGAAAGCAACGAGGGGACGAGTGAGGGGGGATAGAGGGGGGCGCACAAAGAGCGGTCCGGAAAGTCGAAATGTACCTGGCATTCTGGAAACGGAGATTGGAGTCGAAACGGAAAACAAAAGTGCGGGCGGGGAAGCGTGCGAATGGCCGCGGAAGATAACTTGAGAGAGTATAAACGAGAACTCTGTTACCTCCGATTACCAGGACTGTGAAGCGGGTATTATCGGTGTCGCTGCCCTCCTCATTGTCGTTATTGCCTCGCGGCCCGACGAGTGGCTTTCTCTCCGATGAGATTTACATATACCACCTTGGAAAAAGACAGGGTTAGCAAAATCGAATAACTTCGTAAACGAGGGTAAAGCTTTCCTTGCGGAATTTCAGTAAACGTGTAGCTTCGATTTTATTCACTTTGGGTTGTAGGTATGTGTAATTGTATATCGAGTATCGCGTATATTTGGGAACCTTCACTGGAAGTAAACTCGGAGGGTGATCGACGGAAGGCTTAGTGGATCAAAGTGAAAAGTCAAAGATGATAAAGAGGGGAAAAGTTTATAATTATGCCGTATTATTCCGCGTGAACGAAGCATAAATTATTACGAGGAAAAATTCCGATGGAGCTTCGCTTTACTCTTCGAACTTAATAATCGGGCTTATCTGTCTATTCTTAGAAAAGCTGATGAATTTTATACCACGATTCTCCAACGCGAATGACGATCTAAAAATCTCGAGTCGCATTTATCTAAAGGAAGACCGCCGAAGGACTTAAGAGCAAATTCAAGAAATAGACAATACCAAAAGCAAGGAGAAATGTATAATCAACAGCAGAGTGGCTATTAAAATCTCATCGCCACGTAGGCGCGACACATTCGAGAACTCGCCTCACCATTTATTTTACTACATCTCCAACCTGTACACATAAAAACCTCCGATGCTATCGCGCAAAAACATGAAAAATATATCACCCTCCGCGTTGAGCTTTCGCTACAATTTAAGCGCGCACGTGCGAAAATCCGCAAGCGCATTATGCGCAAATACGAAAAACACAGCTCCACGACGAGAGTTTCTCCTCGTTAGACCACGATAGCGAACGCGTCGGGGCTCGCGGATCCGCGCGGACGAGTCGCGAATCGTCGCGAGAGGATATTCCAATCGAGCTGGCCCCCTCCTCTCCGAGAAAAGCCGTACTTAGTATCACGGGATTCAAAGTTAAACGGCGATCCGCGGAAGGATGGGCTAAGATCGGGAAACTTGGACGCTCGAAAGGTCGCGTCGGACGGAGTCCACTTAAAGGAGGATCTACGGAAAGGCTGTCGCGAGGGGGCGAAGTTTAAAAGTCCTGGGCGGTAAGGACGCGGAAAATTAAAAGAGTACGAGGCACCTCGAGGAAAAGTGCGGGCGGGGCCTCGGAATGCCGGAAAGGTGGGGGTCGATAGCTCGCAACTTGGCCGATAACGACATGCCTCAAAGGTCCGTAAGACGGGCAGGGAAGGGGAGGGCATGGCGAGAAAGCGAGGCGGGGAACGATAGGCGCCGAATGGCCCGGAGCTCGATCTGGAAAGTTTCTTTATGGTTTCAGGGTACGCCAGTTCGTAAGATCCTGCAGAAATCAAGCGTCGAGCATATGAAAGGAGGAGGGCGATGTCAAAGGCGGAGCGGTGTTGGAAGGAGGTTGGGAAGGAAAGAGAGAGAGAGAGAAAGGTACAGGAGTCGCGGAGATGAGGTGAGAGATGGAGAAAGAAATCGCCGAGATAGGGTAAGAAATAGAGAAAGAAGACACCGAAATAGGGTAACCAACGGAGACGGAGATAGGGATAGAGAAAGAAGCCACCGAAAAGAGATAGAGACAGATGTAGGAATAAAGAAAGAAGTTACCGAAATAGGGTAAGCGACGGAGACAGCGATATGGATAGAGCAAGAGGTAACTGAAATAGGGTAGGGGGCAGAAGGAAGGAACGAAAGAGAGAGAGAGAGAGAGACAGAGCGAGAAAGAGAGAGAGAGGAGAAGGAGTTACTTTGCAGGGGCCGTTGGCCGATATCGCGATACTCGGCGGCCCAGAATAAAAAGCTTTCCCGACCGCGGCATTTCCGGCGAAAAGTTCGGCCGCGTAACGACCGAGAATTCGCAAATTATTTTCACGGCGCACATCCGAGAGCGGCGATTCGATGTTCCGTGAAGCCGGCGCGGCTCCGGATCAAAGTCCCTATCGTCTTCGAGATAGAGTCTCGGTCACCGAATCTCCCCCTTTATGGACCATCCCCGCCGCATCCGAGCGGATACCGTTCTCCTTTAACTTTGTTATCCGCTCGCTTTGAAACGTCGGTTTTTTACAATTTTCCTTCCCGCTCTTTTCACCTGCGCGCCCATTGGGAACGATCGAGACCTCTCTCGATCTCCCCATTGGAAGCGAATAGAAAGATACCGATAGGATTGTGTCGTTGAGTAAGTTGTTAATGTCGTGTTAGTGTTGCGAGTGCATCGACGTCCATGTAGATCGCGATGTTTTCGCAATGCTCGTACCAATGGCGGGTGGCTTTGGTCGTCGATCGAGGGCGGACGATTGCTCGAAGTTGCTCTGTGAAATTGAATGCGAACTATCATAATGTAGTTTATAAGAGTGTTTTGGGACTTGATTTATCACAGTGATGTTCCTACTAATGAGCTTCCTTGTTTGGGTCATTTTAGATACAGGCTTTTGCGATCGTGTACTTGGGAACTTGTGTTTCTATTATATTATGTACAATTTTTTTACACTTTCTTTACGATACTTTTGTAAAGTACTAAGTTTTTACAAATGCTTTTACTATTTTTGTACATTTCGATAATGTTTGTATTTATATATAGGCAAAATATTTTTCATTGCTCCATCACTCGGGCTATGATTCGGTTTAAAGGTCGATTACCCCCGGTAGTTATCTCTCTTAATATTTAAGCATATCCCTTATCATTGCCCATATGTGCAAGAAACAAAATTTCGCTATTCGGTCTTGAACGCGAGTCGAGTGTTCCTTTAAACATCCATCTTTTTCCGCTCGAGCTTTTCGAGCCCTTCGAAATGCCCCGATACAAATCATCCTGGACGCTGCGGTAGCACCTTCCGAATGTTTTGTCCGGAGGAAGCGGCGGAGAAAAGGGGGCGGAGGGACAATTTGAAATTATTCCTCGCTCGTAACCGAGAATCGGTCCATCGGACGAGCGGCGCGATTCGATGAAGCGCGAAGCGTCCGGTAAAATAAAAACGTTACCGTGTTTCCGAGGCGAAATGTGTTTTTGTCTGTTTTTTTGTTTCCCCCCTTTTTTTTTATCCAGCCGTGTTCCTACCAGCGGCGAATTTCTGTCCCCTTGTTACGAGCTATTTAAGCCCCGGCGTGTACCGACCGCTTCCATTGTATCGAATAGCAGGAAATTAAACGGCGATCCTCGTGCCCCGCGCCACTGTCGAATATAAAGTCCCTTTAAACCTGCCGCGCATAAAAGTTTTCCCCCGGATCGCCCGGTGAAGAGGCAAAAAAATGCTCGAATTACTTTCGCAATGTATCCGAAATACTCTCCCATAAGCCTAGCTTCCGAATCGGGCAGACGAACATTGGGATAGGAGGGGTAACTTGTAACCCTACTCTTTTAACTTTAAATATTGCATAGACCGTAAAGAAGTAGGTGTTACAAAGTAAAGTATCCTTTAATACACGGTACTTTAATTGATACAATCGACGTGAGTTTGAGAGAGTGCTGTATAAATCTGTAAGAGATTAGAAATCCTGGACGTTAATTATAAAGGGATATACGAAGTGGAATATAATCAATAATGAAAATCTTGGGAACAAATTATATTTACAGTAGAATATACATTACGATATACGTAAGAAGGTTTAGGAACACCCTGCGTAACCGACTGTGACAAAACATCCAAGAATCGACCGACCAAGAGGTTATCGAGTCGTATCGATCGCCCTTTTCTTTTATATCTTTTCATCTTATTTTCACGATTTTATACGCTCCGCTCGACCTTTCGATAGACGGCCACGCCGAGAATTATAAGCAGGAAATTAAAGCTCGGCTCTGGTATTCGGCACGTCGGTAGCGCATAAAGAACTTCCACGTGCGTTGTAGCTCGCTTCGAAGAGCAACTGCTCGGTTGGCGGGCTAAATTGATCCTTTTAACTCTCCGCGAATCAATTTCCTTGCGGTTCTGGCGTTGCGGTTATGATTTACGTGCAAGGTTCATCTAAATGTACATTAACGGGGATTAATGTACCGAGGGATAATCGAGGACGTACTTGGAATGTATTTCTGGGGCGGGATCAAATTTGAAACGCGATCGATCACGCGTTTCAAATTTATGCCGCGAGATACGATGTGCGATAATCCGTTAAAGATATTTCTTGGCGATTATTAGAAAGAGACAGCTGCTTTCGTACTTACCTTGACGATATATATTTTCAAGCGCAGTCGAGCAACGATATAAACTATGATATATAAACTTGGTATATTAAAGTAATAAGTACTAAGATAAATCATAATTCATATATTCAATAGACCGATATACCAATTCTCTCAAATCGTCCTTCGCTCTTTCAATAATCGATACTGTTTTATAATATCTTAATACCGTACTGATACACCATTATACTTCAATACTCTCTTAATCTTTTTATCATAACAGACTCCACGAGAAATTTTGGTGCGAGCCGACAAACGAGTTGACGAGCAGCGAATCAACATGTTATTCCCGTATTTAATGCTGCAGATAAAGCATTCTCGCGCGCATCCTTGCTCGGAAAATTCGATTTGACGAGCGGCAAACGCGTCGATCTTCTTGAGTTGTTTTCCAGCATTGTCGCCTTTTTTCCCGCTGCGAATTTCAGCTCAGCCTCGGAATCGAAGCGACGCGGAAGAAAAGTTCTTTGTGACGGTGCCCGGTATATTTGTTCCACTTGGGCGCAGCTCCATTGGCGCGGTAACGAGATAGCTCTGCCGGCCGCCAGGGCCCTGTACCGAAGATGCTTAATACCCATCCTCCAATTATCCTCGGATAATACCGTGGAAGGCCGATTATGCAAATACTGATTAGAGGTAAATCGAATTCGCGGCCACTCGGCTGGAGATCCTACGCGAGCCATAAAAATTGAAATGTAAATACGACTACCCGGATATCGTCGTTTGCCCCGACGATATTTCACGTTGCTTCGACGCAATTGATAAAATAAACGTGTGTTTTTATTGGAAAGAGAAAACCGAGGACGACGGACGATTCGTATAGATTTTATTACACGACGCTCACTCATCGCTCGTTTTATTTCCAGCGATTATTATTCGAGTCTTCGGTTATTATGATTTGCTTCGAATAACACCGAAAGATCGCGAAGGCCGATCGATGAGAAGCGAAATATAATTACGCGCACGTGTTTCGGTAATAAATATACGATTTCCGCAATACGATCGCTCGATCCAAATACGCTTTACTTTGACTCTCTCTACTCGACGAGGTAAACGTTTATTTCTATTCGAAATAAAAGGGACGATGGACGAATTACACGGACGGAAAATACGGATCTTATTACGCGACATTCGTTTATCGGCCGTTCAAATCCGAAGGGTAATTATTCGAGCGTCGCTCGAATGACGGGATAAATCCAGAAACTCGGTTTAACGACCCAACCGATCTTTGCCCTCGTCCGAATGATCGTCGTCCGAATAAACGGCCAAGATATTTGCGACCGTTACGATGAGAAAGCGCGTAATCCGAGAAGTTTCTATCCGCGCGGAGGGATGCGCCAGCGCCCAAAGGACAGAAGGGGTCGAAAGTCGGCCAATTATTTTCACGGTGCATGGAAAAGTAAGGTTCGATCCAGCGTGAAGGCAGGAAGAACGGGCGGCGAAGTGAAAATTGATCGGCCCTCAGGATGGGCAAAGGCTGGCCGCCTCCTGCTCCGTTTTACGGAATGACCCCCTCCTGCGAAAATATTGTTAGCCGCTGGCGGAAGCTCGAAGGAAAATGTTATCGCAAATGGCGACCAGTAGATCCTCGACGTCTTCGTTCTAAGTTGCCCCATTTCCTCGAGCCTTTACGACCGGAATTTCTTTCCGCGGGACTTAATGAATCTAATTTTTCTGCTTAACTCTCCGCTTAAATTAAGTTTAAAACGGCAGACATAATGGATCGGCGCACCTTACGGGCGTTACGTCGTAATTTTGCCTGCGGATCGCATATGTGCGCGAGACCGTACTTTGCGAGCTAAGGCTTGGGGGATTGTGGGATCGAGAATTATTTTGAAGAACGTAAAAGTGGAACGTGCGATTAAGGATTGAGGAAAAGGTATTATTATCCCAACGAGCAATCGCGCTTTAAGTCGCGTGTTTTATTTTCGTCGTAGCTTTCTGTCCTCGGATATATAAATTTGAATCGTAAATTCTATTCCACTTGTGACAGCAATCGATTTATCATAGACTATACGAGCCGCGCTGTTTTTTGAAAATAATTATCCGCATTTCCATCGCACACTACGAAGTCTATATCGCGTCAAATAAATGATTCTCCAGTATTTAATAATACATTCAGCCGTACGCTCTGAGAGCTAGCTCTAAATAAACAATTCTTACGAGCAAAAAAGGAAGGAGCTAACAAAGTACCGCAAAAACCCAAAGGTTACGCCGACGCAGACCCTCGTATTTTACATTAAAGAACAAGCCGACAAATTTATCGAGTCTTTTACGCTGACCAGAAGCTCGGGGTTTAAATTATTACGGGCGCGAAGGGTTAAACTATCCGTATTCGTAACTGCCGGCATTAAGCATCTCCAGCGGAAGAAATTCCGGGCGGAAAATTGAACGGGGATCTTCGCGGCTGGGGGCAATGGTGGACGATAAACCCTCTCGAAACTCGGCCCGCCTTCCTGCAGGGGCTCATCTCCGAATTACCGGAATAACGACCGAGATATCTCTCAAATTAAGTACGTGTACCCGGTATGCATCTAGGAATTTCTTCGCTGGAATCCTTTCACCATTCCTTCGACCATGCCGATCGATCGAATCGCTATCGAGGTTCGAAAGTGGAATTACGTAGGTCGAAGGCGAGCGGTTAAATGGTGCTTCGGATCCGGAATTAATATTGGGCGGCTTGTTAAATTCGTGGTGATAAGTTCCTCGATGGGGGCAAGTCGTTTTAATACTTGGGCGACATGGAATGTGGGAATAAATTTATAGGATGATACTTCGAGTGTTTGATCAACGTTGCGTAGCTTATTAAATTGGTCGTAATTAGCACCTTGATGTTTAATGAACGAAGGACGCGTTAACGTTTATGGGATACCAAACATTCTGAGAAGTACGGTGCGTTTTAAGGTTTAATGGTTAAAGTGTGTAAGTATTACATGCTTGAGAAAATCAATTGTTGAAGGTATATTTCTTATGATTTTTTGGCTATTCAATTTCTGTGTATTAATATCGTGTATAGTCAAGGTACTTACACTGTTTGTGATTCTAGTCGATCCTCGAATTTTATTCAAACGTATGATTCTTTAAATACCAAATTGTCGTGGATTAATATTTTATATGATTGAGGCACTTATACCGTATGGTCTATTAGTCGCCCATCGAATTTGATAAAAACTCGTATAAGCCGATGGATAATGATCGAATGGATTCCGTTTAAGCGAATAAATGCATGGCGAATATTCCAGAAATATTCGCTGGTCCATCGAGGATGGTCAACGTCGACGATGGACGATAAAATAATAATGAATCGCCAGTACGGTGAATGAAGGGGACCTTTTTACTCGAAAAGCGAAAAATTTGGCTTTGAAATCTGGGTAATTATCGTGTGAGGACGGTTGTAAAAAATTGCAGGACGTAACGAAGCACATATGAAGGGACAAAGGAGAGAATTTCAGCGGTGAATGCGAAGAGAGAACGACGCTGCTTAATATGGAAGCTATTGTTATTCTTCAATTTCAGGCTTGTCCCGAAAGATACTTTTTCGCGCCCGAAGTACGTGCAACGTATGCCGAGCAGAAGGGCCGGGATAAAAAACGGATAAGGAATTGTTGCGAAAAATGTGCGAACGATCGAAACAAAAGTTTTCACGAATGGCGACAGAGGAAAGAAAGAGGTATTTATTATAGTATATTGAAAACCGATAGTACATATATTACACGCTCTACAGGCTTTTAGTACATAGATCATACGGCGTAAAACCATATTCTCGATCACCTTTGTTGAAATTTATTGGAAAACTTTCATATTCGAATTTATTTAAAATATCGAAATTTTGGAAATATACTGTAAATATGGAATAACGTACAGTTAAAAACGATAATTCGTGAGACAAAGGGCGAACAATTACTCTTTTGATACAAAGTCCAGTTTATCATTTACCCTCGAATAAGCATTGCTACCTTAAAAAATACGTGATACGTGGTGGCGATGAGGATCGAGGTAAGGAGGTTACGGAAGACGTGGAAAGAAAACGACGATGCTTAATATAAAAGCTATTTTTATTCTTTAATCTCATATCAGTCGTGAAAAATCCTTCGCTACATCCAAAGTACGTACGACATGTGCAGAATCGGATACATTACGTTATACACGGTAATACAAATCGTATTGCTCAATCGTTCGGAACATCGTGTGTGGGTGAGCGTGTCTTCGTACTCGTACGTGTTATACGTGGGACGTGAGCGTGCACGAATGATATATGTGTGCGCGTGTGTGGCCGTGTGTCTATGTGTACCTGTGGCTAGGTGAATGCACGCGAACGCGAGCCAGAATCGTGAACGTCGATGGGCTCAAGACGCTTTGAATCGTTGCGGATGCTGGAAATTTCAAGTCGCTTCGAACGTCGTGCATGAAATGGAAAATTCTTTGATGTTCGCGATGTCCTGCGAGATTAAAACTTCACCGAGCACTCGAGGACCGTAAAGGCCATCTCGCCAATGTCCGCACGCTTAACTTAAACTATAAATAATACGTCGCCGCCAAAATAAATATCGGTTTATCTTATGCGCGAGTTAACCCTTTGCGATTCCATATCGTATCCGCTACAGATATTCTCGCTCATTGCCTTGAGATACCTCTGAACAGGCTTGACATACCAAAATGTTCACGTCCATTTCACTTCGTCGCATTGTAGAAATAAATGGCGACGCAAGGAGTCGATAATTCAATACCGAAAGAAGTCTTTGAGGAACGTCATTATACGTACAAGTGCACAAACTCCTTCATTGAGAATAACTCGTCGCAGTGCCAGACATTGCCCACTGAGGGGACCGAAAATTATTATCGATTTTATCTTCAAGCTTCGTCGTAAAAGTCAAACGAGAGAAACTTTACCTTCCTTCCGATCTCCCCGATAAAACTTAATGCGACATCGCACAGTCCCTTTCCAATGCTCTCTTATGACCCGAATGCGTTACAAACATCTCGGCATTTTTCAGAATTCCAGGCCCGCTTGTTCCCCGCAGATTTTCAGGCTTCGAGTGATATTCGATCGGAATCGTTCGGGGGGCTGATTCCTTCGAAAATTTACGAGGGCAAGAGTGGATTGAAGGGCGATCGGCAATCTTAACCCTGTTCGGTGCGTTTTACGAGCGCGAAGAGGATCGATATAATTCAGCCCCCTGGCTCGTTTTCGCGTCTTCCCCTATTTTTTTCTCCCTCCCTCGACTCCTCTGGAACGATCACGAGCGTCGTAACCCCGCGACGCGCCCCGACAATTTCGCCCTGGAATTTCATCGGAATTTCTGGGGGAATTTTTTCGCGCCAGTCAGGGCTTCCCCGTCCTACGTACTTCGCACGCCGCAAACGGATAAAATTCTATTTCGGCCATTACGCGCAGATCGTAATGATGCTTGTGGAGAATTGACCCGCCAAATGGAAGAGAGAGAGAGAGAGAGAGAGAAAGAGGGTGAAAGTGTGAAGGAAAAAAGAAATGGAGAGTAAAACGGTGAAACGAGAAGAGGAAAGTAGAAAGGGGGAAAGAGAGAGGAAGAGAAATATAGAAAGGGATCGAGTGAGAGAAAGAGAAATAGAGGGAGGACAATGCTCCAGACATAATGAACTGGCTTCTATGATATTTGATCGCAGCTTTCGAATGGAAAACCGAACACCAATGTTACTGGTGCAAACAAATCCGGTAATACCCGTTGTTCCCTAATTATTCTGTGGAGCTTTGGCTAAATGGTTGCTAGCTCGTGGAATACTTAACGCGTCTAGAATGAAGCTTGTTCGACGATTTCAGGGTTTATTGAGATTTTGTACGTGGGATTTTTTGTAGAGATCATTAGGGTGATTGAAAAGAAGGCACGGGTAAAATATAAAATTGAGAGTGTAGAAACAAATGTCGGGCATTTATGTTTTCTTTGGCATTTATCATTGAGACGATTTCGAAATGAAATTAATAATTTTTATTTCAAATCTCTACGAAAAGATCACACTGTACTTTCGATAAAAATGTTTGTACCTCTTGCCTCTATCGAATTCGAATAATCTTAAAACAATGGATATTAAAGGAACGATCAAAATCTATGATTTATTCATCCAAAGAATGTTCATTCACTCGAATTATATATATATATATGACAAATTTTGCGATTCGATTTGATCGTTTTCTCGAAGTACTCCACGAGCACGCTCCTGTACTCTACAAGTATTTCGAAAATAAAACTCGAAGACGAGAAAGGAAATGACCCTTTACGTCGAATACGACTAAAGCGATTGAAGTGGATTCTCAATCATCGAGATGGATGCTTTATTCATCCAATCAATATTCTTTTGCATGAATTATACTCACAACAAAACTCGTATACCCGATTTATCGACGAGCTCGATGCGTAGAGAGCATTCGCGTGAGTATTTCAAAAAGGAAAACCGAAGATTGCGCGGAGAGTAACTTTTTATCTCGAACGGTGCACAAAGGGGCTGGCGTATACTCCGGTTTATCGGATCCTTGGTGGACTTCCGATTTAATTAGGACGCTCGAATTCCCAAGCAGCCCCTTGACTGATGTTCGCTCAGAGGGGATAATCTCAGATGGGAAAACAATTCGGCTAGCGACCTCCCATCGAAAGGCAAAAAGGCGCTTCTGATGGTTACAAAACCGTAAAGTTATACCAACCTACAAAGATCGCCGAATAATCGTTCCTACAGAAATAACGAAATATATTTTAAGCACTGCATGGATATCGAAACAAATGTGTCCATATATATATATATATATATATATATATATATTGAATTTATAATTTATGTTTACCAAAATTACTCAACAGCTACGCGCAGAAACCTTATTTTCTATACGTATTTTCATTATTCTTCTAATATATTTATGCGTGAAATTATTTTCTCCCTCCATAAAAAATTTATTCACGAAGGGGCTAAACATTTATCGTTGACGTTTTTCTATTTTAAGCAACAATTTAGAATTTGTTAACTGCGTTATTATCGGAATCATACAAATTTCTCTCGTGCCTCTCGCAACATCCGTATCTCCGATTACACCGTAGGAAACTCATTACGCTGGATGCATTTTCAACTATCAAGAGTTACACAAGTATTCTCGTTTCGAAACATCTTACAGCGCCGGTTTCGCACGGCAGACTCTAATCCCGACATAAACCGACACAATGCACTTTGTTTGACATCCGATATCCGTCCTTCCAGCTAGATTTCCAATTATCAGAAACTACGACCCACGCTTCCCGCTCGAAAAGATCCAAGGGGACAAAGGGCCGAGTTTCGGATCTTCGAAATGCGAGCCCAAATCTCCGTTTTGCGCGCAATCCTCTCGCGAAATTTGCCCTCGAAAGAGTCGCTCTTTATAAAGCGTTATTGCGTATGCAGCAACAATAGCGGGCAATTTGATACCCGGCGGGGACAAACTTTTATTTTGTTCCGCCGGTTTTAATTCCACCGTCGAGATTGCATTTTGAATTTGCGTCTGACGTAATCAAACGAGGGGAGGGGGGGGGTTTGATAATAGGCGAGCCAGGAGCCGGCGCTGTGTTTCCGCGTCGGCCGGGGATCGATATAAATATTCATTCGCGTCCATTTACCGCGTCGCGGTGCAATGATGTCCCCCGTGCATGCATATCATCTGTTTCGGACGATTCGCGGAATCGAGCGTGCGAGGGTAAGACACGCGTGTGAAAAAGAAGAACGCGTCGCTAAAACGACGGGTTTTTCTACGAGCTCGCGAGGAATGGTCGCGGGTCAAACTCGTTTCGCGCAACGACTCGCGATATTCCTTGCGATACGATGTGATATTCGGGAGGAAGTCTCGCGATGATTGTGAGGCTCGAGAGGCTTGGAAATGCAAGGAATTGTATGTAGAAGTTTCGCACGCAATTATTTCCCAGCGTATAGCTCCTTTGGAACATTTTTTCAATTAAAACTTACCCAATTTCAGGAGTGGGTGTGTCTTATGGAGGAACGCCAATAAAAGGGGGCAAGTTTTATTTAGAATTCTTTTTGAAACGAGGTGTAGTTCGGAGAATGATCGCGTGCCAAACTTCTGAAGGGATACTATCCGAGTGTTAAGAACTAACGAACGATACCCGGCTTATTTGAGTTTGATTTTAATGTTTACGGCCAAAGCGATGAAAAAAACTGAGAGACTTAAAGCGAAATAAAATTCTCTGAACGTGAATGTTTTAAAGGGAAAACTAGTCGGTCAGGGTGGAGGCGAGGAAGAGCGAAAAGTGTGGAAATACAAACAAGAATCGAAAGCCAAACAAGTCGGTTGGAAACGGAAAGTGAGGAAAGGCACTTGGAAGGGGATAAATACTTTGAAGAAATGCAGAGAATGCAGAGAGATATAGCGAGTAATAGAAAGCGAAAAGGGAGACTTTTGAAATAAAAGCGAATGAAAAGGATCGAGAGATGTACCGATAGTGGAGCTTGTAAAGACATGATAGTTTGCAATGGGTTTGCGATTCATACAGCACATTACACGAAAAAACTCAGAAGGCTCATCCTCCTCTCTTCGCATCTCTCTCTCGTTCCTGCTCTCTGACAAATGAAATTTGCTCTTCTTTAAACTCCTTACGAACAAAGGCCAGTTCTTGTTACTATTGGATTAATACAAGGCCGTTTCCATAGTCCACTGGAAAAACTTTTACACTTTACCATCCGCGTAGATTCGCTTTCCTTCTGTTTGAACTTTTTTGAAGTGAAAGAGAGCCATTGTTATTATTGAGTTGATTCATAAGTAATTTGCCCGCTTCAGCATTCGCGACAGGTTCTTTTAGCTTCCGATGCGTTCCACTCGTTGCTGAAGTTCGCTTCTGTTTAAACTTTCCGTCCGAGAAAAGGAGTTTTTGCGATAACGGGGTAGATTTATCGCGACTGGTCCTTTTGTATAATTCCACTCTTCGGCTTTACAATCCCCTAACGTCGAGAACAACGGGTTTTGGTTCATACCTCCAAAGCCCCGGACAAATTTTAAAAAACATTCCAATTCCAAGCGAAGCGCGATTCGTTGCTCAATGAAATTCGCCGTTGATATTCTTCGACGAACATTCAAAACCCAAGGAGATTGTTTATAAATCCCCTTGGTACATCAGCATCAAAGGATTTCTACGTACTCGAGAGAGAGAGAGAGAGAGAGAGAGAGTTTACAAAAGTCTGCCTCCGATCGATAATTAATCCGAGCCGCGCAAAGCTTCCAATCGCAGGCGAGCATCCAAATCGCCGTGATATTTCTCGATAACGTCGTCGAAGGTAAAACGGCCCGATATTTGTCGCCGCAAAAAATATGGGCCACGATCTGTAAGCTCGTTAGCCCGCCGCCCCGTCCTATTTCATTTCCAAAGCTCTTTGCCCCGGAAATTGCATTAGGAAGCACGTTATGGATTCAAGGAAAAAAGGATAAATTATCCTCGAGAGGGAAAATACAGCGGCAAGAAGGAGTACAACGGAATTGGCTAGCGTGGAGTTATAGATACCATAATGAAAACGTCTGTTCCAATCCCCGGTGTATCAATCACCCCTGTGACACGGTCACCCTCGCGCACCGGGCCTCAGGAAACCGTTGTGCATGACGTTCGTGCCGAATATTCCTAACTCGAGCGTTCGCGCGTCAACAAGTCGTACGAGGAACAAATGGAAAGCCCGATTTTACAACGACAGGACGATCCTGGAACTTTGAATCGGTTCGATCTATCCTTCTGCATCGATCGACGTGACGTCGACTGTGTTTCGTGCTGCAGATATTGCGCGAAGGGACTTAAACCCCGATGCTCGAGGTTGATCCTTCGTTCTTTGGGAAAGGATGCTGTGATTGATTAGAGCGCGGATGTTTTCTGTTCGATATGAACAGTATGTTTGATCAATGTTTATCTCGCGTATGGTTTAGGCAGATTATTTGCGAGGTTTTAGGCGTATTTGTAGAGTGGGAAGTTTTTATGGATTTTAACGGTTTGGTCGGGAATTAATATTGACCGTTGGGTGATATTTGCTTGTGGAGAAGAACGGAAGAATGTAGAAAATTGACAGTGGTTTGTTTATCGATCTTAAACGTGCTCGTTGCTTTTTGATTTTTGTTTGTTTTATGATAGTGATCTCTCTGCTGCTGAGATATTTGTATACAACATGATTATGCTTAAAATGATGTATCAACATCGACGTTGGACATTAGTTTATTCGTTTACAACATCTTTTCTCCATTGTCCCAATTGAGATATAGAAAACTCTTGGTCGATCGACTAATAAGAAATATCCGTATGCGCGAGACAAGAAAGAAAAGAAAAACAAGAAAATGGTTGAAGAATGTTTCGAAAGTTGTCGCACCAGGTTGAATTACAAAATATAAGAACGAAGTCTTACATAGACTCGAGTAAAACATATTCATAGAATTAATGAGAAAAAAGAATTCGTAAACGGTTATTCTATTTCTTTAAACCGAATTACAAATGCGAATTACAAAACCGAATTTATCAAATAAATGTGTACAGAACAAATTCGTAAGCAGTTACTTTTCTTTAGAACCAAACTGCCGGACCAACTGGTCGGTGGTATTGAAAAAAAAAAAAAAAAAGAGAAAATATAACAGGAACGTTAATACATCCACGATTCGCCGGCTGGGGACGATAATCCTGGGGAAAGAACGGGACATAAATACGGAAGTATACCAGGATCGTTACCGGAAATGCCGCGGATACTCAGGTGCTGGTGGCGCAACTGCAATTAGTGCAACCCGCGGGCGCGAAAGAAGATAGGACTAAAGGAATGGAAGGCAAAAGGGGGGAAACTCGCGCCCCCCGTAACACAGCCGCAATTCGGCGTATCCTAACGGTCGTTCCTGGCCGAAAGACGTTAAATTTTATCTTTATTAACCTCCTCTGGGGAAAATAAAGCGTGGGCGTATGTTTATTTTATCTAATGGAAATGTAACTTTAACCATCGGTGCTCCTTAAAGTTTTACCGCTGGAAATGTTTAATGGGCAGCTTTTGGATCTTGATTTCGCGTTATCGCTGCAATTGTCTTTGTAAATGAACAAAGATCGTTTACATTTTTATTGGATCGTAAAAGATACGGCCCCGAGGAGGTTGGACCGTGCATCGTTTGACCCTCTCCATTTCGAAGACTATAAAAAGACTTGCCCGTTGATTTTTGTAATTCCTTCCTTTTACGAGGATTATCGTCCTTGTTTAATTTATCTACGGTGCCGATCTCCTCGTTGAATTTAACGCGCGTATTATACTTTTCCACGGGAAAAACGCGAGTTCCACTTTTTATCCACGATCATTGAGTGAGTTATCGTGTAATATTAATATCGTAGATTCGGTAGAAGGAGTCTTGGATCAAATAATACGTACTAAGCCAAATGACCATAGTCAATATCGAAAAATTAATCGAACGAGCAAACGTATCCCGCGCAGAATAAAGAGCGATTAAGATTTAAAATCGACACCGCGACATAAAAGCTTCATTCGCTTTACACAAGTATTTTTATCCGAATCCTTCAACCTAAGTGGAATAATCGAGCTTTTTCCAGCGAAACGTCCTTCGATTCTCCGTCCACATTGGCGCGAAGTATGAAAAGACGTAATCATGGTACTCCAATCGCGATGTTACCGCTCCCAGAGTTTCCGCACAAAACGATCTCTCCATTCCCCCCCGATGAATCATCGAACCACGAGCGAAGTGGGCATTTCGCGAGACGAAAATATGCGTGTAACGTGCGCAAATATGGAGGCTATGTTTCTGTTTCCAAAAAAATACGCGAGCCGGCGTATTCGAGCGCCATTCCCGACTGCGCGGGGCACGATAGAAATTCGTGGGAGGCTTTATGGAAAAATTCAAACCGGAGGAATAGAATTTGAAGTACAATCTTCCCGGGGAAAATCCAAAGCTTTGTACCCTATGCCAACCAAGCTCCCGGAGGGTGGCGGGTCCTTTAATATCGGCGAGCTCCATGGCGCCGTGTTGAATCGATTGGCGATAAAGGCCGCGCGTATGCGTGTGCGTGGCCGTCCGTCTACGTAGAATGACAATGTAAAATTTTTCATTTTTGACAACGGCCTGTTCCGTGTACCGCGCGAAAATGTGAAAAGACCGTCGATGTTTATAAGGCCGTCTAGGTCCATTTTACGGCCAATAACCGCGCGGCTGTGCCGAGCACCGTGCCGCGGAACGAACAGCGTTGTAATTGACTTTCGGACAAAACGAGTGAGTGTAACGTTGCTTGGAAGTTACGGTGTATAATGGAGGGTTGAATTAGTTTGCGCTCATACGCGAATATTATCGAAGGACATTGAATAAGCGTCGCGAAGGTGGACAAAAAGCAGGAGGAGCCTATTATACCGGCTGCTTTTACAGCGAACAGATAGAGATCGTTACCATATTGGTATCTTTATCGCGATACAGGCTCTGCACATCCAAATTCCGCCCTTTGCAAATCAAATTCATTATTTTACAAATTAAATTCTCCCTCTTGGAAATTGGCGCAAAACCTGTAAACAGCATCCGAGTATTATCTTCCGCTGATTATCGCGCGAAATAATTCGTGATGCGTCGTTATCGAGTTTCGCGGCATTCTGACGAGGGCTTTGCGACGAAGAGAACTGATTACGGGTAGCGTTCAGGCATGGGCAGATTCGAACGTATAAGACTGAAAAAGTTGTGGAATGCAGCGTTTGTATCATATATACGACCGACAAGCGACGATAAACCTTAATGGGAAAGAAATGTTTAGTCATAGGGACGATAAAAAAGTACGAAAGGTGCCGCCAGAAAACTCAAGATCGGAAGGACAGTGATCTTTGGTAAGCGATAGTAAAAAGTCCCGTGGAAGCAAAATTGTACACCTAGTACATCCATTCTCTCTTCCTTATACAAGACAGTGAGCTGCGCATTACGCGAGCTCGTCGTTAAGAAGATGTTATGGAAAAGACGATCGTCGAGAGAAGAGCCACGAGGCGCCAGCGAGAAAAGGAAAAGGAAAAACGAAAAGATCGCAGAGGCACGATTTATTAAAATATATCCTTATTCTCATTTATATTCTTCTTTAGCAAAATCGCTTATATCGCGTCCTCGGTCTCTCCTCCGCTCTTACAAACGCGAGGAAAGAAAGTCGAGGTGGAATCGCAGTCGGCAAAAGTCTGAAGATCAGCGCGGGAATTCGAAAAGGGCGTCGGACACCCTTGATAAGCGGCGGCTCGATCGGCCCTGGCATCGAGGCGGCGCACGATAAAACGCGAAACCGCATTAGCGTCAAATAATTAAATCCTCGCGCGCCAATGACCATCGTTTATACTCGCTAATAATTATCGTGGCCCGTTGCGCCGGCAATAACTTATCGTTAACCGTTGGCCAACCTACAGAAATATCCCGCTCGTCCGCGAATAATCCTTTGTCGGGTTTAATCCAACCCACCGGCAAATCCAACCCGGGGAAAGTGCATTGTTAAAAATAATAAATCGCCAAATCGGTGTCCCGGCCGCGCGACGCGTAATAATATATGAAATATCCTCCAAAAGCCCCGGCCCTTTCCGCCTTCCGATGATTTATCATCCGCAGCATTAATCGGACGCGATAAACCAACGAAAGCAGATTCGTTAACGGATACGACGAACGCGTTTTTAAAAGCGGCGCATTTTACGCCGCGATCGGAAGCTCGGCCGAAGGTTTCGAGGCCCGAATTATTCCCTCCTGGAAATTCGTGCCGCGCTGGGCTCTAATCCTTTTGCTAGAAAGCGCGGATTTGGGAGCTTATATGTCAGCACTTGAAAAGTGTTACTTCGCGTAGAAATTATATAATATATAAGATTAATATCAATATGTATCGTGTAATATTACGCAACATATGCGCCACAAATGCGATACAGATAATATATGCTTTACATACGCGAATCGTATGTAGTATTTAATATAGACGTGTTTGAAAAATCAGGCGAGTAAATTACATAGGGAAATTTATAAGAGAAGAAAAACCGCGATGTTCCTCGGTTGTTCCGCGCGTGAGCGAGGACTCGTCAACGATGCCTGCGGCGATCGCGTTTCTTACTCGAGTGCCGAAGTAAAAGGGTTAAGTATATCTGGCGCCGTTGGAAATCGAGGAAGGCGATCCTCTTTCTTGGAAAATCTCGAAAGCGAATGCTCTTGACTGGTAAGAGGGCGAAAAGCGGCGTGGGACGGAACGTGGCCTTTCGACGCCCTCGACGTCGTTATGACGAAACTTTCATCGCGCAGATACGCGACATGGTTTTAATGACTACGCGCTGGAATTTTTAACTTTGCTTCGTCGTGGCTGATTCGAATGCGGGAAACGATTCGGCGAACTCTAATATGGACGATTGGTATATCGCGGTAATACGCACGTGTTTGGGGAATAAAAAAGCGTATCTCGTCTGGATTTTGATTTCCGCGTATGAAACGGGATGGTGGAAATAGATTTTTAGCCGAACAACGTATGAAGTATATCTAAATCGTATCTCCACGCTCGTTACCTTTCGAACTTTATATTGCGAACGATACGCTCAAAAGGGGACGCGCGATTTATCGCGTCGTTGGTCGATTTTAAAATAAAACTGGAGGTATAGATTATTTTAATTCGAATGGCAATGGCATAGATCGGTGGGTTTATCGTGGCTGCGAATCAGGTAAGCACTTTACATCTGTGGCGACGCCCTTCGGATACCTAGCGATACCTTTAGATACCTACGAAGATATCCAATATCATTACTTATTTCGTTACTCTCGGTATTTATAGACACTTAAAAAATTTCCTTACGGTATACCACACACGCTCATAAGCATCACGGTATTTTTCGTTAAATCGAGCTCTGCGATCCGAATCTCGTCGTCTCTCATCGTGCAATTAAAGTGATATAAATTAAAAATTCCCAAGAAAGCGCAAAATATTTCGACACGTCCAGGTATACCTTAAACATATTTATATATTCGATAAACATCGGAACAGAAGGAGAGACTCGTTAATCCCATTTAATCGTTCGCGCATCGCAAGAAAACGATGGAGCAAGAAGCTCGGGAAACGAATCGTTCTAAATTCGTGCAATTTTTCCAAGAAATTGCAGAGCCGTCATTTTGATCGGCAAGGCGGTCGTTGCGCTAACGATCACGCAACACGCGAGCGGGCGTAGACCTTCGGACCCTGAAAGGCCCGCCTAGCCGGTGGCTCCCGTAATTATTCACGACGATTAAAAATTCAATTTCGCCCGGCGCGCATTATTCGGCTGGCAGTCGACACGCGGAAACGCCGAAATTAAATTTAAATATTTAACGAGGACATTTCGGTGATTTGGCGGGGGCCGAACGAATTTGAAGGCGCGACGGTACCTCTAATGGACGCCGCCAGGTCACGGTAAACTTCAGCCTCCCGCGATTTCCACGCAGGAATATTGCGCTGCTTCTTTACCGATGCCAGCATCCAATGATGTCTTTCTTCGATTCATATATGTGTGTGCACTTTTCTACGTTGCTTATATCCGGAATCTTTCTGTATTCTGGTAACGGTAATGAATTAGAAATTGATCTATCACGGGCAGTGATATAAATATTCCATCTTCATCGCTTTGACCCGTGGCGCCTTTAATTTTTAATAATACCAAATTCTACCACGGGCCAAAGTGAATCTGGAATATTTATATTGTGATTCGTAAATATTTGAATGGTCTCGTAGGAATATGAAAATTAATTTATTCCTGAGGGTAGCGGGCAGTAATACCGTTAACCAGCTTGAAAAGGAAAAGCAGGTCTGTTCAATTTTCTTTTAATTTAAGCGATTATTTTGTTATAAATTCAGTTAGCTTGAAATTCCGGTTTTGATCGACAAGAAAAATACGTTGAGATGCTCCTACGGTGTTATTGGTTTTTCTTGTATTTTCTATCGCTTTGATCGTCGAAAGAAACGCGTCGATTTTATTAAACTCCGGGGTGTATCGAGGTTGTTCGATTATGGTAAGGTCGTCGGGTCTGGATATGCGATATTATTAGACGTATTAGCGTGGGATTGTATTAATGAGCCCTCGAAGTATCAGGTCACATAGCACGACGCGACGCTTTATAAAAATTGTATGCCACGCTAAGAATAAATCGAAGAGGCCAGCCAACGTGTCGGAGTCGAGATTGCAAAACGAGGATTCCATTTTTAATTAAATCTGCTTGCGCCAATCTTATCGAACCTTATCGCGCGAAGAATTTGCGATCGATTATTCGTCGGAGTGCTTTTTAAATGCAACTATAAAACATGAAGAATACACGACCATCGGTTATACGTATCAATAATATAATATCGAGATCAAGAACTTTATTTTTAACGAATTAAACGAGAAGAAATCATACCGTGCAAACTCCAAAAGTCTCCGTGATTTTTCTAATCGTGGAAACAAACTTGCTCGCATACTTATTTATCAGAAGAAACTGGTAACACCAGAGATAAAATCAATTTTTCGTGCAGAATATTCACGTTATTATCCGCTTAATCATTCCCATCCATTAATTTTCCAACGGCGCTCGAATAACATTAAAACTAAACTCCATTTTCTAACACGTTATCATCTCGTCAAACATATTTTTAGACCCGTCAGATCGCACAATTTCCATTTTCACTTCCCTTTCTTCCATTTCCGCATAATGCACTTAGCATCCGGAAGAAGGAAAAGTCCCGTCACGAGCGAGTTCGAAATCCTTTCGAAAACCGTGCCGCTTCCAATACTCGAACATTAAGTTTAAAGCGTGGCGCGTTTGTATTAATGTTAACGAAGGCTCGAGTCTGGCAGGAGTGAGGGGGCGGGGGGTTGAAACATCGCGAAGGCGCGAGAGAAGCTCTAATGGACGCTGGCGGGCCGCGAGTCGACGGACCGTGAAGCAAACACTGTTCATCCGTGAATCGCTACCCGGTGATTACGAGGACGGAAAGGAGGTCGGACGAATCCCCGACCCCTTCTCGGGGCGCATTCTTCCGTCGCATCCGGCACTTCCCCTCCACTTACCATAACTCCTCGCCGATTTTAAGCCGCCCCTTTCCACCCTCATCGGATAAGATCGGTGTTCGCCAAAGTTTTGGCCGCCCGGAATTTTAAAATCGTCCCCGACCGAAAGCATACCGCGGCCATTCGCCTCGAACTTTATCGGGAGGATTGGAGGAAATCGCTTTCCTCTGTACACGTCTTTTGCCGGTTGATTTTTAGGACGAAGCTTGGTTAAATATGGGGAAAATGTTATCTTGGTATTGCATCTCGATTAACCATTACTCAAGTAGTTATCGCGATAAGGTCGGAGCTTTACATACCTTTGGCACGATTTGTGATTTCATGGACCAAAAGCATATCGGAGTTTGTACGATATTATATTATCGAACCACCATTTCGCGATGTCGAAGAAACGCCTTCGAGCGCAAAGGGTTAACGAACGGAAGAGGAAAAACGGATTTGCCATCGAATAGATCTGGCCTTGTTTATTACATCGGCGTCGATCGCTACAGTCATTTATCCTAGGGTTTACCCTTTAAACCGCGCGTCAAATCCTCGGGCCTGCACATCACACGGAAGAATCCAGAGGTGACGATTCGAACTCGAGGCCGCCCAGCGGAGCTCCCAATCTCCGCTCGCGCCTCGACGGTTAAAGTTGGAATACAAAAGTAGAAAAGAGGCAGGTCGAATCAAAGCATAAGCGGCCTGTAACCCTCGAACACCCCTCGCGTTGATCGTACGACGTGCGCTTATCGCACTGGGCTCTCGCCGTAATTCCTCCACGAATCTCCCTCGAAGCGAGATCCATCCAGCATCCGGCGGCCAAGAGGAACTCGCAGTCCCAATTTCGTCGACAAACACCTGCTCGCGACGTCCGAAGCGAGTACAGCTCGCACCCGCGAAGTGAGCAATCGCAGTCGCTAGCTGGTAAAGGTTGCGCCTCCGACCGGACAAGATTCTCACTGAACAACGCACGAGATTCCTCAGGACATCGAGGATGAAATGCGCAATGACACAAGGTAAGTGCCATCGTTGGAGTCGTTCATTTCTGCGTCGATACGCGTCCTCGCTAGAGCGCACTTAGGTGCGATCGACGAACACGATTTTGGCCGGCCAGAGGTCGAACCTTGGGCGTCGCGCGCGTCGGTGTCGCTCGTAGGCCCGAAGAGACGCCCACCGGAAAAATATCTACTATCGCCTTTTCGAGCGTCTACTCGCGTCCCGTGTATGTATATGTATATATCGTATATGTATGTGTGTATATAATATATATATAGATCTATATATGCATATATTCAACAGTCTCTGTACATCAGGTTAAGTACCACCGGGGCTGGCTCGCAATCTCGCACAGTTCGCCAACCTTAAACACCGAGTTAACATTATTATCGCTACAGCAGAATTACTACAACCTTCCGTCGGAACTTTCCAGACGCGACGGAGCGTCCGCTTCTCCCGTAACCGACGAGCGGTGAAGTTCGGTAACGATATAATTCGTAAGCCTAAAGGTAAGTATCTTGGGGCACGGGGGGGGGACGTTGAGGGGAGCGCTGGGGAGGGCTGGAGGGGGAGGGAAGGGGTGAGCTTGAGCAGATATTCGAGCGAGTCCTCGTGGCGCAGGGCAAAGGGAGGCGGCGGCCCTGCGCCCCTCGCCTCTGGCTCCTCTTTCGCCTGTTCGACCATCGAGAGGCGCCTCGACTCGAGCGCCCGGGCTCGAATTTCCAAAACTGCCTCCTCCTCGCTCGGAGCACCGAGGCGCACAGCCCGGAAGAGGAGTCCCTTCACTTTCACCGCGACCTTCCAAAGTCCGATTCTCGGGATTCGGTGGCCGGAGACGCGCACTTCCGCCTTCCACGGGGTCTCGATCGCGGGGAGTTCCTTGGGACGCTACTGCTGCCTTCCACGTCGAACTTTCTCGTGGACATTACGAAGAGGGATTCCTCTCGAAGCTTCGCGATAAACTCTGGCGCGCTATCGCCGCGTCGGCTTCCTATGATTACCACTTTTTCACCGACTCTAAGGGAGGAAGATCGCGTACTGGCGTCCTTCCGTTTTTCCGGGGATCGGGTCGAGTTCGCGAGTTCGTTGGGAAGATCGGAGAGTGGCGTTGTTCCTCGGGGAAGATTCTTTCCGTTGGAGTGTGTGAAAATGAATAAAGCCTTCGCGCGATATTATACGTTACAGACTGGGGTTAGAGTTACGCGGAATCGAGGTGTGCATGTTTAAGAATGAGAGAGAGAGAGAGATGAGGGGAGAGGGAGAAGGATAAAAACTACTTCACCCCGCGGATTTCCTCTCGATCCAGAAGTAAGGAAACAATATTCAAAGGCAACGTATCAAGGGTGCTTCGACTTTTCAACGAGCTCTTATCCCGGATAAAAACTTTCAGCTTCCATTTCTACCCGGTGCCTCCTTTCCATTCCCCCGGACTGGCGAGTATCTTACTTCCAATTGCCGCGATAAAATTCGAGCCGAGTAACAACGATACTCCCCGGCTCGTCCTTCCGCGATTTCCACTCTCCGCGGACTCGACATCGGGATAACCGCGTAGAGGCCGCGTCTGGGACGACCTCGAGATCACTATCATCACCGCGCAAACACTCCTCCAGATGCCCCTGCTTCCTCCTCGAGCCTCGGTGGAAGAACCATCGGTGGGCGAACGACTTCCAGAAATGGTCCTGGCCGTCCTCCTCGATGTGAAATTACCGTCCGTGAAGGCGTCGTTCGCCGGAGAGCCCGCACCCGATTAATCCATTACGCCCGAACTACGACGCCAGGGCCTTTTGTTCCGGTACCCAGCCGCGACGTCTGATATCCATTCTCCGCGATGACGTCTGGCGACGTCCCCATTCTGGCCGGAGCTTCTTGTTCTGCCAATCACGGGCCCGCTCCTCCTCGAATTAATCCGTTACAGGCCGATAGCGGAAACGGACGACGTCGAGGACCGCCTCCTCCCGGGTCTCTCTCCCTCGACGAGGCGATAACGCGTCCTGCCACCTCGCCGCCTCGCGGACAAACTTCGCCTCCAACACTTTGTTCCAGGATCGTAAAGCGATTCCAGGGAGGTGCACGTGCGTTTACCATCGTGGAGGGAGAGAGAGAGAGAGATTGGATATCGTTCGATAAACTTCGTCGATTAGGGATGTTGCACGGCGATAAAACGATTGCTTCGCAGTGATTTTATGCCCGCTTATTTGGCGCTGGAAAAAGCCACGCTGGGGATAAGTTCGTGGAGAAAAGCGCTTGCTTTGCGCTTGTGAAGCGATCGAATTGGTTTGCGTCCGCTTTCGGAGGGCTCCTCCCTCGAGAAAGTTAGCCGATACGCGTTGTTCGAGGATGGTGAAGCGTGGTTTTGTCCGTGCAGCTCGAAAAAATCTGTTCGAGGAGCGATGCACTCCTCGGAAGATCGAAGTTGTGGCTGTACAAGGTGTTTCGCTGTGATAAAGGGACGACTAAGGGTGAGTTCGTTTCACGAGGATTGTATCGATGCTCGAAGGAAGCCTGTGGAGGCACGAGCCTCTCCGCGATGGTTTATACCTGGCTCGCTCACTCGCGCTGCGCGCTAATAATGTCCACTCGTGTCACTGGGAGAGTTCAGGTCGCGCGCACTGTAGCACGACTGCACGATGATTACACGAGTCTCTTTATCGCGCACTTAGACGTTTCTCTGAAACTGAGAAATTTCCACCGCGCGCACTCACCACGATGCGAGGATCCCGTAGTCGCGATCGCGCTGCAAGGCGTTATTCCAAAGGAGGGATAAACTTTGTCCGCGCGCATGCTTCTGTAATAACACTGCCGTGTAGTTCTCCGCTTTACGAAATGTCTTCCCCACACGCGACGCTCTCCGTCTTGCGGACCGAATCTCGTCCATATAAACCGTTGCACAGCACCACAGTGATTACGCACTCGTGTCCATGCTCGAAAACACCTATCCGCTTAAACTCCGTCTACGAGGCTCGTTTCACGGCAATAAACCAGGTCCTTGATTGTTCGCGAGCGTTTAACCGAGACGCGGCATCTTCCTACACCAATGTTCGTCTACCGCGCAGTGTTTCACAGTAGTAAAGTGACTCCGTCCCTTGGCTGGCCGACATCCATCGTATTTGAGGACGAATTTGTCCATACGCGTCGTTCCGAGGTAATAAAGCGATTCGAGGATCGCAACGATGGTCCGAAATGTCTTTCCAGGTCTAAAGCCAGTCGCGTTTACCGCGTCTTGAGGGGCAGTAAAGTCGGGGATTACGATTGCTCCGGTTTACGATCGACCAAGGCCTATTCCCAACTTCCTCTTTCGGATCTCGTTGTCCTCCTCGAGAGTCCTCGATTCGTGGCAAGAAGCACCGAGGAGGGGCGCTCAGGGTGATTCATTTAGACGTCGATCGAGGCGAGAGTGGGAATCTCGATGTGCTGCGACCGTTGGAATACTTGCGTATGCAATGCGCACTCTTAAGGGCGTTTCTTAGAAATATTTCTCCCTGTAGGCCGCTGGAGGCGAGAAGCCGTGGAGTATCTTTGGGAAGACCGACGAGTACCACGAAGAAGGATATTCGTTACGAACGACTTAAGTTTCTCTGGTGATGCAGTTTTCTTTGGAGTTCTTTGTAATAACGCATCAGCTGGAAAGCATCAGAATTGACTTTGCCCTTTTGATGAGCAGCACTGAAAATATTGGCAAGAAACGCGAGGAAGGGTATTTGCATGGTTTCAAGGTCGGAAGTCGTTGATCTTCGTTGCTCTTGTTACTCCTATAGTCGACTTATCGGGAACCACGGTGAAGACAGAAGCGCCATTTCGTCGCTATAGGCCTTGGATAGCGGAGCAAAATGCGCGTTTGGAAGAACAAACCAGAGGGATTCCATGAGATTTAATTTAAGCTTTAATGACTTCGATAATATATCCTTCGTTCGTGTTCACAAAATGAAGAAACGACGGAAGATCATCCGTTCTTCCTAACTTTGCCACCTTTCCAGCGGTCTTATACGGAACTACAGTGGTGACAGAGGTGTCGTCGCATCGCTATAGGCCGTCGTTAGTGGAGTGAGATGCACCTCCGGAAGAACCGATCGAAAGAACACCCGCGCACGATTTTCAACTCCACCAGATCACCGATACACCATTTATCAGGATCATCAGGATGCTGTATCAACTCTTAATCGTCCACTATCGCTGAATCTGCAAGTGTTCTATACACCGAGCAACGATCACGAATCTCAAGCCGCACAGTCTTATCCTTGCAGACCACCGATTGTAAGTAAAGGTGCGCTTCGGGAAGAATCCGCTAGATTCAGAGTCACGATTAAACGATGCAATAAGCGTCACTTCGAGGAAAGTCCGAGGATTAGTCGTCATCCGTTAAATTCTCAACGCGGTCTCCATCCAGGCTCTGGAGCCGATGATCGTCCATCTTCTCTAATTCTGCCGTTTCTTCACTCGTTTTACCAAGCAACGACCGTAATGAAAGCGGTACCCCATTACCCGGCAGATCATCCATGTTGGAGCAAGATACATCTCCGGCCGGAATACCCAGAATTGAAATATGCCACGAAGAGCACCTCGAGGAGGAAGACCAACGATTCTCCCTTCGCGCATGCACGGTGTCGTCGACGTATCCCTCATGATATTACACGATCGTCCACATTCTCCAATTCCATTCCATCCTTACTCGTTGTACCGAGTCGAACGACCGAGTTGAAACCAACGTGCACTCGCACAGTAGACCACCGATGGTGGAGGAAGATGCATCCCTGGCCAAAGCACCCGAGACTCAGCGACACAAGGAGGAGCACCTCGAAGAAGTCTCTCCCTTTACACATCCATAGCCTCGTCCACGTATCCCTCATCATATTACACGATCGTCCACATTCTCCAATTCCCTTCCATCCTTACTCGTTGTACCGAGTCGAACGACCGAGTTGAAACCAACGTGCACTCGCACAGTAGACCATCGATGGTGGAGGAAGATGCATCCCTGGCCAAAGCACCCGAATCTCAGCGACACAAGGAAGAGGCACCTCCAGGAAGGCTCTCCCTTTACACATCCATAGCGTCGCCGACGTATCCCTCGTCCGGGCTCTCCGGATGATGCGGCGGCTGATGCTCGTCCGCCCTGGCGGCCGCCGCCGCCGCGGCCTCCCTGGCCGTCTTCCCGAGCAGCGACCTGGGCGAGAGGGGCGTCGTCTCGCCTCTGTAAGCCGCGGGCGGCGATGGAATGAAGGGCACCTCCGGGAAGACCGGCGAGGCCGGGGAGAGAATCGGTCTCTCGACCGGCTGGATAGCCTGCGCGGGGTACGGGTAGCCCTCGGCCGTGTACCTGGCGTCCGTCCTGGGCAGTATCGGATCGTAGCCCGTCGACCTGGCCAGGAACTCCGCCTCCCTGGAGTACCTGGCCGGCGGCGCCACGGCGGAGCCCTCCGCCATGCGCTGCCTGAGTCTGGGCAAGGTGCTCGAGGCGCTGAAGGGCAGCTTGGGTAGGCCAAAGTTGAGCGGGTATCCGTCTTGGTCCAGGTAGCTCACCTGCGGCAGATTCGAAGGCCGCAGGTCGGGCTGCAGAGGGTAACCGGAGTCGTACTCGAGGATCTGTCGATCGCCTGCGGGTCGATAGAGCTGTCCGTACCCAACGTCCGTGGCCTCCGGCACCTCGTTGATCAGGTCCGGCTCCGTGAGGTACTTGGACACCGGGCTGCGGTAGGGTTCCTCTCGACGCTCTCGTCTCTCGAGAGTGGCGGCCCTGCCAAGCTCTCGCTCGGTGTAGGACACTGTCTGTCGGTGCTCCATGAGGCCTCCGTTGCCCTTGCCGCAGGCCAGACCGGTGGTCGTGTCCTTGGTGATGGGCATGACGGACTTGCCGTGGGAGACGAGGGCCTTGGAGTTCCGCTTGCGATCGCGTCGCCGCTTGCGCACGCAGAAGACTATGCTGCCAACGAGGCAGCCTAGGGCGAGGAGCGTGCCCACCAGGGCTCCAGCCGCTATGGCGGCTACGTAGCCCGTGCCCGGGTGCTCGAAGGGCGGCTCCTCCGTGGGCTTCTCGCGGAGGAGGACCTTGAGGGACAAATTTGCCTCGGCGGAGCCGGCGCCGTTCTCGGCTACGCAGCTGTAGGTACCCTCGTCGATGGACTCCACGGAGTAGAGGAAGAGCATGCTGCTCATGTTTGCACCGCCGCGCTGACGGTGGACGAATCTGGAACGAAGGGATGGAGATTGAGGGTAGTGTCTAGATGGATCTATCGTTTGGTTATATTTTAGTTTTTAGCATATGCGCATGGAGTAAAAAAAGTCGTTGCGATCTAGATACTTGGACTCGATGTGTATTTGAGAATTTTCTGGTCAGCCGAGGAGAATTGTAAATTGGTAATTCTCCGTTTGGTGCGTGGAATCGTTTAGATGCGTTATTAACCGCTTGGCGTGTAACCACATTTTCAAAGGGTATCAAATTGATTCGTTTTAATAGGAAAAGGTCGAAACGAAGAGGGTGTAGAAGAAAATTTGTTTGCATTAATTTCTCCTCTATTAAAATACCGCCGACCAGAACATTTTTAAATAAAAACTATCTCGGTTATGTTGATATACCTTCTGTTGTCGACCGACGAGAATAAGCGTGAAGCGCAAGAGTCAAAGGGGCCTTTCAGCGTGTACATCTCTCCCTACCTTTGACCTTTGACCGAATTCTAACCTTTAGACCGTAGCGTCAGACGTACAAAATAATAGAATCCACCGCGATCGGTACGCGTGTCTACTTTGGCAAATGATACGATCGAGCCAAAAACACCCTTTAAGAGAGCCTTCTACTCTGACCAATCGATCCAGCATTCCTGCAGCGACTTTTCTCGTGTGCAGCCAGCAGGAGGTATATCGGTCGGCCGGACATCAAAATCGATGGTTAAAAAAAAAGGGGATAAAATGTAACAAGAGCGACGGATTTAACGAGTTCGCTACCAGCGTTGCGTATCCATCGATGTATCGATTTCCATCCTCGGCCTCGAATCACGTATTCCTAACACATCGACGCGCGATCTTTCCCACCCCATTTCCCCCTTCGATATCACCAAACGAAGACGCTGTATCAACGATCATCTCTCCAAATAATCGAACGAAATATTCTCCAAACCATCGATCGAGTTCGAAGCCTCGCGAATATCCTCGCGTCACTCGAGCAACTGCACTCCTCGTATTTTTCATCCTAAAATTAAGGAAGAGCCCCACGATCCTCAACGGTCTTAACCCCCATTATGCCTTTCCGCCCTCTGCTCGCTCCCACCGGCTACATAGCCGAACCGCAGCGCGGCTCTGTTCTCGTCGACGGTGATCTTGTAACCGGATGTTCCGGGAGCGTAGCGTAGCTCGCCATGCGCGCAATCAGCTCTAATTGCGTATTTGCGAACGCGGACGCACGCCTCGCTCGCCCCCTCCGCGCTTATCTCGCAGGTTGGATTATTAACGAGGTACAAGTTTCGCCCGGGGCGGGCGGGCCGCGCGCGGGGGAGGGGGGAGGAAGTTGGAACACCATTTGCCAGGCGAGTCGCAAGATGGCCATAATAGCTGTTGAAAAATTCACGGCGCCGGGCCGAGTTTCGACGTGGAGCGTCGTTAAAAATTGCCTCTTCCCCCCTCCTCCCCGCGCGCCACGCGCATCCGCCGCGGAAGGGGTCGATCCTTTTCGCTAATTAGAATACTCGGGTGATTAACGAGCGTTTTGAGCGTACCGCGAAAGAAGGAAAAGGCGTGGGAGCCGGCATTGTTGCCGCGAATGCCGCCTCTCCTCCTGTCCCCCCCGGAAGAGGTATTTAAAATGCAAGTATTATTACTTCCGAACTTCCTACGGCGCCGCGCCTCCGCCTCCGAAACTTCCGTGGAAAATATTGGATCTTCGCAGTCGGCGAAATATCCGGCGAACGTCTGCCGGCAGGAATTTAATTAACACGCTCCGCAACGGTCAGAGAATATTCCTAGTTTCCGGTTCAAGTCCGAATCATGCGCGGGGCTACTTCGCGTTTCATCGCTTGCGATAGTTCTCGGCGGTATGCAGTATTTTTAATTTATTCCCCCGGTTTTGCGGCGGGAGCCTTCTTTCGTTATGGCTGCAGCTCGGCCGCGTGAAATGTATCGGCGAATTTGGACGATGAATTATTTAAATGTTGACGGTTGGGTAATTTTTGAGGGAAGGTTGGTTCGAGTGTTGGTGGAATAAAAAACAGTCCATATTGAGATATTAAAAATGCGAGAAGGACGTTGGAGGATAATGTTTTGCGGTTTTAAACGATACTCGCTGGTCCTGAGGTTTTTCACTCGATTTTCAACTCGAACGGTTATTGGCGGATCGCGAGTTATTTTTCGACGGCATTTTGTCGCTTTTCCACGTCATGAATTATTCCTCGCTATCTTTAGCCATCGTTCGGCCGATGTTTGCGATGACACGTGAAACGGTTTATGGATTAAAAGCGACAGACGGCGTATTAAATGTCAACGAGCGCTCGGATCGGGAATAGCGCGAAAAAATCTAACGCCGACGTTTTTAACAGTAGTTCATCGACCGCAAACCGGATTACAGTCCTTTCATACGATCCCGCGCGACGTTTCCAAGTAATCATACATACTTCACGAGTACCTTCTGGCAACACACATTTCCAGATACATAATACATTGAGCTTCGATGAAACTTTTCTCGGAATAGAATACTTCGTATTATATACGCATTATTAATCGTCGTTAATGTAACTACTTGCTTGTTAACATTAACGAGCAAAGCTCACGCCAGCGGACGCAAGTCTATTCGTCTCTAATCCCCATAAACTTTACGAACGCGACATTCGCAAACCCGCTAAATCTTATATCAACGATAGAGAGGCAAAAGTATCCCATTTCTTACGATATAAAAGAACAACATAAAAGACGCGCGATCATTCGAAATTCCACGATCAACGTAACCACGATATGGACCGTTTATTTTGAAAGTGGTGTAAGTCCTTTTTAAAAAAAAAAATGAGATATCGCGTGATTTATGTTTAATTTAGCGTAACCATTTTGTTTATAACCAGTTAGTATTTAATACCTTAAAAAATACCAACGCTTTGTTCAATTTAATATTGGCCGATAAAAGAAATTGGGTAGCCATCGATCATGAAAGTGGTGTAAATCCAATTTCGATAGATAAGTGATAAGATCAGTGGCTACTGCTTTTTACATTTGTACAATATACAAGTAGAAACATCGCCACACCCTGTAATATTGACCGATATGATTTAATTTTCTCGAAACAAGAGAATACGGACTTACACCACTTTCAAAATAAACGCCCCACATATCCTACGTCATACCTCGGGAAGACAGCAGGGACGAGAGACACGGAGTCGTTCTCGTTCTGAAGCTCGCAGGGTTCGCCATTGAAGAGCCAGAGAACCTTGGCCACAGGCACCGCGTGCACCTCGCACTTAAGCGTGACATTGCCACCCTCGTAGACCTCGATCCTCTCCTGCAGGTCGATGCGCGGCAGGCAGGCCAGCTCGTTCAGCTTGACCGCCTTGATCTGTCTCCCTTGCAGTCTCGAAGGAGCCTCGCAGACCGGCTCGGACTGCTGAGGCGCCGCCGGCGCGGATTCCTTGAGCCAGGCCTGCGTGGAGCGCAGACGACAGTCGCAGAGCCAGGGATTGTTGTGCAGGGCGAGGCCTCTGAGGCTTCCGCCCAAAGGCAGAGTCGAATCCGGCACACGGGCGAGTCGATTGCCGTCCAGTCGAAGCCACTCGAGGATGTGCAAGCCGTCGAAGGCTCCCCTCTCGATGGTCTCCAGCTTGCATCCGCTCAGCTCGAGATTCGTGAGGTGCGGCAGGTGCTGGAAAGCCTCCCTGCGGACCTCGTGGATGGGATTGCCGTTCAGAATGAGCTTCATGAGGTTGGGACACGAGGAGAAGGCGTCCGTGGGGATGTCCTCGATCAGGTTCTCCGAGAGGTCGAGCTCGACGAGGCCGACGAGGCCCACGAAGGCGCCAGACGCTATCCTGCTGATGTGCGACCTCGCGAGGTACAGCCGCTGGAGGTTTATGAGACCCAGAGCGTGGAAGCATTCCGGCGGCAGGCTGACCAGGTGATTGTCCGAGAGATCCAGCACCTGGGTCTCCTCCCTGGCGCCCTGTGGCAGGCCCTTAAGGTCCCGATTCGCGCACTCGACCCACTCCTTACCGCTCTTCCACTTGCAGGTGCACATGCTGGGGCAGCTCGCGGTGGAGGTCACCCAGGAAGTCAGGAGCAGCAGGCCGCTCAGAAGGCCGCCCCTCCGGGCGCTCGCGCTCGAGCGCATGCTGTCTCATTCGCGGCTACGTTTCACTCGTTCTGTCGCATCCTCCTCCCCCCTCCTGGCCCACCAGCCCCGGTTGTCCGACAGAGCGGTCCAGACGAGCGCACCTTCGACGGCCACGATGCAACGACGAGTTACCACGGCCGTCACCAAGCCGACGACCCGGCCATCCCCGAGTTCTGCCTGCAATCAGAAAGGAAATTCCGGTGGTGAGAGAGAGATTGAGAGTGAGAGAGAGAGAGAGAGAGAGAGAGAGAGAGAGAGAGAGAGTGAGTGAATGAGGGAGGGAATGAGAGAGACAGAGAGAGGGGAGAGGAAAAGGAGTGAGAGAGAGAGAGAGAGAGGTCAAGAGGAAGAAGGTAGGGATGTAATGGCGCGGTCAGCGGATGACCGAATTTCCACGTGAAAGAGCCCGAGAGTTATGGTAGCGTAGTGGATAGAAGTTCGGATTTCCACGCGGAAGAGCGTAACACGGCTATGTCTATTCGGTAGTTATGCCCAACGATATGCACGCGTTGCCCCATTAAACGCCAGCCGTGCACCGCGTATTACGTATGTACATACGTGTACCACGGTTTATCGCGCATTTCGGCGCTGATTGTACACCGCAAGAGCGAGAAAACACCTCGAAATCCTTCGGAGGTGTTACGAGTGGGGCCTGGAGATACGGAGGAGTTATAAACTCCCGAGCTTATTTTACCATCGCTTTATGGGACGAGCGTAGTTTTATCGAATCATCGATTTGGGGATGGCCGTTCGAGAGTTCCAACGGAGCCTCGAAAGTCTTTCCAAGTTCTCCTAAGATGGTTTACGGGCAGGCAAACGAAATTGGTTCGTGATTATCTCAAAGGCTATTTGTTATTACTTTAGAATAGGAGCTTAGTTTTACCAAAACCATCAATTTAGCGAGAGATAATCGAGTCCCGGCGGAAGACGGGAAAGTTAACGAAGTTTCGTTGAAGTGATTCGGACGCGGGTATAATAAAGCGACGAGCGGTAAATTCGAGGTTAATTACGTAACATCATTGGTTTATGGTGGAAGCGTAGTTTTACGTTGACTTTCGAGTTTTTCGATCTTGCGTATGGATTATCGACTCTTTGAGCAGACGAACACGCTTAGGAATATATCTTTGAAAATATATTTTTGCATCGTTTGGTCGCTCGAAGCCGTGAGCGTGAAGTGTTCGTAACGATTCTCGAAATAGCTACGACCTCGTAGAAATATATTTCCTATAATGTCCTCGTCCTGGATTTTTCATCGGCTCGAGGAAGCCGAGGCTTTATTAATGAGTATCCCAGTTTTGCGACTACACACTCGTGGACGACGATTAAAATTTTTCGAACCAATTCCCTGTGCGCGGCTCTTATGGAAAAATCTTGTATCGCGAAGGAAAAGTTTTGAAAGCATCGAGGTCAAACTGCTTCGATGAATTGACCTACTATCGGATTCTATAATATAATAAACCTGTTTATTTGCTTATACGAAACAAAGCAACATTTTAATCTCCGTAACGTGTACAAACACTGACGTCTATTTCTTTCATAAAAAAAAAAAAAATTCTGCTCCTCGATGTCTTTGTCTTTTTTTCCTCTTTTCGAAGCCATTCGGGTAGTGGTTCAAAATTATTCTCGAATATAAAGTCTCCTTTATCGAGACACGACGTTCATAACTCCTGTCGGAAAGAAAATGAAATTTACCAATACAGCCTTAACACTGAAATTACCGAACCGATCAAAACCACCGGACAAAATATGATTTCTTAGAAAAATTGCATAACAATAACGATGTATTGATCCACAATATTTTTTCACATTTTCTCCGATTCTATTCCGGCGTGTACGTCCTCATTTCTTCCTTCCCTTATTTTTTTAAGCAAGGTATATATTCAATTTAAATAATTGAATTTATTTAAGTGAGATATAAAAAGCGTATTCGCTACGCATAAACATCGACCGCTTTTTTCCGCAAATAGTATGAGTCCAATCGCGAAAAGAATTGTCTTATAAATATAAAAAAAAAAAACTCGGCTCATATATCTCGAAAGCAGCCAGTAGTTCCAGCGTTAACTCCCCCACGAATCACACGATCGAGCAATCACCCAAGAATCCAAGAAAAGCAAAAAACACCCCGTGGAATCTTCCCCAAGTCGACGAGTAAATATTCGAGGCGCCGCAATAATCCCCGCGTTCATGGCAATTCAACGAAATACGTTTCGAACAATGCCGCGGCATCTGAAATTCTTTCCCGTCTCCCGAGGAAGCGAGGATCGATTAAGGGATTTCCCAGCTCGCTCAGGGCCGACGATTAGGGGTTCGCGGTGCGGGGGCCGATCGGGAGTTTCCTCCACGTGGCTCTTATGGAAAAATCTCGTGCCGACGGGGGGTGGGGGAATCCCTAAAACCCTGGCAGGATGGCCCCTCGGGGGCGAGGGGACGCGGCCTGGAGGGCGGGAGAAGCCGAGATGCCTGGTCGAAAGAGGGAAAGGACGAGGGAAGCGAGGAGGTGGCATAATAAATTCCATAGAGAGGCGAGTGCCAGCTCGTCCGTGCACGTATATACGTGCGTGACTCGTTCGTACGTACTCGTATATTTACTCCTACATGCGTCACAAGTACGTGTGCGTACATTCACCTGTGCGCGTACACGCGCGCGTGTTTACTTGCGCATATGCATAAACGCATATTCGCTCGTACGTATGTTTATGCGCGTATTCGCTCGTGCGCAGCATATGCACGTTTTACTCGCGCTCGTGCATATACGCATTCACTCTCTTACGTGTGCGCATGCGCGCGTGTGGATATGTGCTTATTCCCTCATATATGTGAATATGCTCGTATTCCCTCGTACGTGTTCATATACGCATATTCCCTCGTACGTGTGCATATATGGGTATTCCCTCGTATGTGTGCATATACGCGTATTCCCTCCTACGCGTGGGTATGCGTGCATTTCCTCATATGTGTGAACATGCTCGTATTCCCTCGCACGTGTGCATATACGCGTATTCCCTCCTACGTGTGCATATATGCGTATTTCCTGCTACGCGTGGCTATGCATGTATTTCCTCATATGTGTGAATATGCTCGTATTCCCTCGCACGTGTGCATATACGCGTATTCCCTCGTACGTGTGCATATATGCGTATTTCCTCCTACGTGTGGATATGCGCGTATTCCCTCCTACGTGTGGATATGCACGTATTCCCTCCTACGTGTGGATATGCGCGTATTCTCTCCTACGTGTGCATATGCGCGCATTTACATGCACGCGTGCATGTGCGCGCTCATGTCCCCCGAGGCGACGGAGACGTCGGCGCGAGAAGAGACACTTCGCGGCGCCGACCGATATCAGGATATCGGAATATCGAGCGCGGCCGGTTAGGCATGCAAACCCCACGGTTTTTCATGGCTCTATTCCAGAGTACCCGCCGATCGAGCCCCTCCGCGGAGGAATGCAAAGGGAGGCCTCCAGGATATTGGCCGGCGAGCGTACGAATTCAATATCCATTCCTGGAGAGTCGGTCTTTCCGTCGCGCCTTTAACGACGTTCCCTTATCTCCGCGATTTGTCCATGTCTACTTAGTATACAAGCTTTCTACTTAGTACACGAGCATTTCTACGTCACGAGCAGTTTCTATATTACGAGGGTTTTCCACTTGCTATGCAAGCTTGGTTGTATAATTCATTCATCCATTTTTCTCGACTGAAAATGTTGCACACGACACATGTTATAGCGCTGCATGTTAAATATGTGTTGATACACGTTTGGATATTTGCTTTATAAAGTGCTAGTTGTTTAGCGTGCATTGATGTTGCTCTTCCACGTTACTCCATATCGACTGTTTCGCGTTATAACGCTAATGCCCTTCATAATTCATAATTCTAATTCTAGTTTTCGTTGTTATTAATTGGTTATTAATGTCATTTATCGAACATTAATAATAATGATAATTAATGTTATTTGTCATATTTCTGATGTCGTGCAATGTTTGTTGCTCTGTGTAAAGTAATGGTAAATTACTGCCGCGTCGATCAATCTTGGGGCTGGTGTTTAAACTGGATATGCGCATTACGTGGAAAAATCTGGTGATGCTGCGGTTTAAAATGGGATCTCTGCAGCGGACGTAACTGCGACTGTCGATAATACGATCATTGATATCGGCAAGGTCATACTAAATCTATATAAAATGAATTTATCGCTGATCCTCCATGTATCCATACCTATCGTTTGATTTGACGATAGTTATTAAAAGAAATTTTATAATACATTTTCATTTTATTTCGAGCGCTCGTTCGTCGCTCCTCGGGCATGTTATAGTTTTATCGCGTGAAATATTCAACCTACTTTTTCCAGATAACAAAATGCTTCGTCGTTCTTTCAGATGCCGCAATATTTTTCCAAATACGCTATATTTCGCGTACGCGTATATCCCACTTTATAAATATTCAAAAAGTCCCAAAATCCGTTGAAAGAGAGGATTAATCGGCGGCGTGAAAGCATTGCATCAGAATCGGGGTATAGAGACAAAAGTATAGTGCGGGGGGGTAAATGCGGAACGTGGAGAGATCGAAAAATAATGTGACTTTTCGTATTCGAGTAAAAATTTTACACGAAACACTCTTTTTTCCTTTTATATAATAAATTCTGACGTAAAGGGCGGTAACGTTTTTCAGCCGTCAACCCCCTCCACCCTTACACTCTTTCTCTCTCACTCTCTCTCTCTCTCACTCTCACTCTCTCCCATTCAACGTTTTATGCTTCAAGTGCAATTGAGGCCTTGCACAGATTGGCCACAGTGAACGGATTCAATTGGTTCCCCTTGAGTCCTCTAGGCAATAGAATGCTAAGCTTCTCCTAAACCCAGACGTGACACACCGCTAAAGGGGGCCTTGTATATTAGCCTATTGTTTATATCACGTCTCGACACATTCCACGGCTAACAGAGGGGCAAAACAGCGGAGCTCTGTTTTGCACGTTAAGGATTTCTCACGCCCAGTCCTAAAAACCGATAGGAAGACGGCGCGTTGTAAATTCACCGGCCAGAGGAAGCGTCAGCGATTCTTCGAAAGGAGCTTGCGGATGTTAAAGTCAAAGTCAGTCCTTCGTAAACACTAAAAGGCGTCGCATTCGAGTCGACAGCAGACATTACTAGTGCTTTAAGTGGCTATATACGGAAGTGAGAACACTTCATTATTCAATGCGTGTCTGGATTAATTGATCGTTCATAAAGTTGGAGGTTTTCGCGTGAGATGGTGTGTTTGCGATCGTCAAACTCGTCGCAACGCTCGACATGTACAGAAAGTTTGTATCGGATATCGAGCGTCGAATCGACAGGATGTAAGTCGCGATGTCAGGCTAAAGTACCTTGGACGGATATCCCACGAAACGTCGAGGTCAGTCACTCGTGATGTTCGAATTCCTGGTCTTTTATCAGAAAAACTGTCCAGTACTTTAGAAACAATTGCGCTCATTACTTTATTTAATGTAAACCTCTAGATTCTTATGATACGAAGAATTGTGTTATATTAGAAATTTGTCCATGATATAGACAAAAAAAGAACACGACTGACGAATGAAAATATATTGCCAATCGAATTGAATTCCGTGTAGTGTATAATACGAGTAATGTCTAAAATCGAGCATAAAAAGTTTAATATTTCAAGGTAATTAATAAAATTATAAAAGGATTTTATTCCTCTGCGGAGAAAACCTGCGCTAATCCATTGAGGCAGCATAATTATCCCGAAACAAATGCCCACACATGGATCCAGTGTTTCATTTACAAACTCGATAGAGCCCCGTTTGTCGTTATCTTCGTGATAGACGGTTTGAATTATCAGCTTAATACACGTAGCCGTGCATAGGACTCCGGCATTGGGCGTAACAGGCTAGTAATTCAACTTCAAACGTGCCGAAATGGATTGTACCGGACCCTTCGTCTTGCGACGTTATAATTTCATAGGAAGCTCTGCGGAGCGTGATATTGATTGCAGGCAGAGATTGGAAAAGCAATTATATGGAACTGGAAAGATACGGGGAGGGAGGGACGGATTTAGGAATCGATATATCGACGGAGACAAAGAAAATAAAGGAGCGTCGGATGGGCAAAGAACGAAGGACGTGCGGCTGTAGTCGCAGACAAGTACATTGCTAATAAATATTGGTTTTGGAGCGCGGATTCGCTTCGTCCTTACGAGCCTGGGAAGTATCGAAGGGAAGGTGCACGGGTCGCTTCGTTCGCGAAATGGTTCGAGGCAAAGCTGGAAAGCGAAGACTGGAACGATGGTGCAATTTACACCCTCCGCGAAATCAGATAGTTTCTGCACCGCGTGCTTCTGAAAAGTCTACACGGTTTGGGTTTTATTCTTGTTTTCAATTATATATATATATGTTTTCAATTATATACATATATGTATATATACATACAGATACATGTACATATATGTGTGTGTGTGAGTGTATGAGGCACCTCCCACTGTTTTTTATTACGTCAAACCTTGTTACGTCGATCGAAGGTATATTGCTTTATTTACATCGCGTGACAAAAGGATAGCACGCAATGGAAGTTTTTCTCTTGATTTTTGGAACAGAGAGCTCTTTGATCGTGGCCTTTGTACTGTTTAATAAGGATGATGAATTATTTAAATTTACTCGAATACATCTATGCACGCTTGTATCGCACAGGACTGATAAAATGCACACCATATTTGGATGTCACATGCAATTTGTGTATACGCGTTTAAAAACTTCTGTAAGGATATTCAGAAAAAAATGCCCTTGTGCAAAAAATTGAATATTCCAAACGCATGATACTAATTCTTTTGGGAGGACAAAGACTTTTAATACTCTGATTTCCGAAAATTCGCTTTATTTCTAAATGCCTCCTTTTTCCAATTAACGCACGAGTACCAGCCTTGAAAAATTCGTTTCGTGGAATAGCCGTTGCAGAGAAACAATAATGCAACAATCGATTAAACGTTCAGACACTCCGTTATAATTATAGAACGCATTTTGGTTTCCACAGTGACACAGCGTTTTACATCCGATACGCTGGAGTAATAGCGCCGTTTTCCTGTTTACCTTTTACCGGTCCGCACAAATTGGAGAATTTTGCTTTGCACGATTTTCAAAAAGGAGGTATATGGCAATAAAACAGACGTGGATATATAGCGCCACAGCGTCACTAATGGCTTTCGTTTTCGGCCAAAATTCAGCGTTGCGGATGAAATATTGCGAAACTCTTTTTGTTTAACCGGTACACTGTTAGGACGCGCGTATTCGTTTGATACTTAAATGACACTGATATTTTCCTTTATCACGAATCATATATCCTTCATTTTTAATAGCATACGACAGAATTATGGCAGAGCGAGATATTCGACTAACGATGACAGGATTTATCCCGTACGGTTACTTTAAAGTACCTCAAAACAATCGGACTTTCCATTAAAATCTTTAACAATCACAAACAACGTTGTCATTTCATAAAAAACTATAGATAACAAAGTAAGCTTTCTTTCACGCATTCGACTGCTTTATTTGCTCATTAACCGTTTCGCGATTGCAATAATAAGATTACTTTTATCCAGCGACGGAACAAACTAATGAAAAAAAAAGAAAACTATTATGCATAAATATAAAAAAGTCATAAAAAACTACGAGTATAAAAACGAATATAAAAACTACTCGTATTATAACATCCCAAGACTTTCCCAAGATCGCTGTACCTACGTGAAATTCCTCGGCAAGCGGCATCCGTATAAATAGCTGATATTTTCCATTACACTTGTACGGATCGCTCCCGTTTTCCCTCTCGAAGCACAGATATTTCCAGTCTTCATTGTAACGCTTCTCATTCGCGTCGCGATTGGCCTCCACCGAAGCGGGAGGGAAAACGGCGCGGCGACATTTCGCTCCTGATATTTACCGTCTCTCGAACGGAATTGCACGACCTTCCCCAAGTCCCTCCCCGCTCCTCCCGCCGTTTTTTAACCGGCATTTGTTTAACGTGGAAGAAAGTCGCCGCGGGTAATTTATAGAACGCCATTTATTTCAAGAGTTTAGCTTAAGAGTCCGGCACTTCGGGCCAGGAACTTTAAGAATGCGGCATCTTAACGCAACTCGAGCGATGGGGAAATTTTCCTAAGGGCCCGCCTCCAGTATCGACGCTGAAATATTCCCTTTCGAGCGGATGATCGACGAGCGTGGCGCGTTAGAGGAGGCTAATACGAATATTCCTCGTCGAAAACGAATTTCGGGATCTTTCGACGCCGGATTAGGTATCTGCAGGGATATATTTTGGTTGAGTAAATATCGTGCAATACGAGGCGATGGACGAAGGTATTTAATGTGAAACACACGTGAGAGATTGATTGTAAGGTTTTGGATTGTAAGGAGGTGGTAGGATTCGAGTATTTTTCTTTCGCTAGCGACTTGTGTTGATAAGTATACGTACTTAGTTATTATCGATACAATGTAGGTCATTTACGTCTATTGTCTAAGCATAACGCTTGCTCGTTCTCCGAATCTCAACTGTCGCTCTATGCTCCAACGCTTTGCTCTGATTTTGACTCCGACTCTGTACTCCGTGCTCCATGCTATGCGACTCTTTTATTCTGTGTTCTGAGCTCTGTGCTCTGCGACACTCTATTCTCTTCTGGGCTACGCCCTTTTCCCCTGAACTCTCTGCACGCACTCCCTCTCAATCGCTCTTCTTTCGTCGCTTTACATCGAAACACTGTTCCTCTCGGTCGCACGCATTTGTACTCTTTAAAATATTCGCTCATTCTGGCGCTGAACCATCTCCACACTCCCACGCGTACAGAGCGATTTTTGTATGAAGTAATAAAACGGATTGACTAAGTGTATTTTGTAAACAAGGATACACGAAATGCTTACTTCTGTAACTCACGTTTTTTATTAAAGAAAAATGCTTGGCTTACGTCTGATGCGTCTCTCTCTATTTCATTCTTTACCGTACGAGATTTTTAAATAAAGAAGGACTTTCGTTGCACAGAAATTATAGTTGGAAAAAAATGTACGTAACGAAGTAAAATCAGTGATATGTATTATGAATAGCTGTACCCCGAGTGGCTTTAATATTTCAAAGTGGGATGAAATACATCCCATTATGCAGACACGTGTAAGTACTAAAAAGGTGGATTACTCTTTATCCCATTATACGGCAAAGAGTTAAGAGTGCCAGTGTAAGCAGAAAGGGAATTTATACCCGAACTACCAACCACTTTCGGGACATACGTAATAATAACTTGGTTCCATCAAACACAAAAAAATCTCAAAACACATACCGTCTTAAAATTACGCGATTTTTTAATACAAGATCGACCAGTGAATTTGAACCGATTCCTGGATGTCGTTTTCATATAAGGAGATGGAAACGGAGGGTATGAGTTTTAAATATTAAAAACATGTCCTTCAAAGACTTTGCCAAACGTTTTGCAAACCGCACGGAAAAAAAGCCAAACTGGAGAATTACCAAGTACGATCTTATTTCCGGTTGATCAAATCGAACGATACGCATTCAATGGTGAATTAATTTGCGAGAGATGGTGGAATTTTCGCGTGTGCATCGCGAGCATGGAAAAAAATGAGCATTCGCGAAAGTATCGCGAGTAAAATTCCAAGAAATAGGAAGCGTCGGGTAATGCAGAAACAAAGACTCGATGCAAGGTGACCGTTGACAAAATGAAATTATTCAATTTTGAACGACCTCAGAGGTCGGCCCCATCGGTCGCCTTACCGAGGTCATATAAGGTGGCGCGGACGGAGAGAATCATTCTTCGCAGTCCCAGCGAAGAGTCAACATCCCTTCTTTTACTCGTTTATCGTATTTTTTTTTTGTGTGCCTCGCCCCTCTCTTGCCCCCTTATACTAACTGACATATTATTAACTTGCTTTTCCCTTTACTAGCTTTCAGCTTTGGCACCGAAGAGAGAAGAGAAAAGAACGAAGAGCGAAGAGAGAAAAAAGAAGAGCGAAGCTAGTATTAAGTTCTTAGGATTAACTATACGTTAAGACGTATGCGTGGACGGATGAGTGGATCTAGTTTAAGGCGTGGTACGCGAGATTTCAAACGTAATCAGTGCAATTCTCTTTAACTTTCGAGTCACGTTCGTTTTGCGCTCCATTTGTCGGAGCATAGAGTCCCGAATTCTTCCAGGGGCCCAGGCCGTGTTCTCACGGACCTTGCGGATCTCCGCGGTTTCGAGAGGTCATGTTCAGGGGAGCGGCGTCGCAGGGTTGGCTCAGTCGCGCCTGACCAAGCGTGCGCTTCGCCTGGTTTACCGCTCTCAGCCGTGGC
>JBCFXI010001409.1:0-55954 GCA_038496175.1 Ampulex compressa | reverse complement strand
CCTTTCTCCACCCTCCGCCTCGAACGAAACAAGATCACCGATGAGATAGGGAAAAGCACAGGTAGAAAATAAGAGAAAGAGAAAAGGATGTAAAAACAGAAAAAGACACCGAGCACCATTTCTACCCTCCGCATCGAAAGAAAAAAGATCGCCTCTGAGCTGGAGAAAAATATAAGGAGGAAGAGAGGAGGGGGGATTCGAGCAAAATAAGAAAAAGACGGAAATAACCAAGCTCAGAAAGAGAAGGAAAGGAGAGGCGGGGTTCGAGCACTATAAGAGAAAGAACAAGTTGAAGAAGCCAAGTAAGAGAAAGAAAACAGAGAGAGAGAGAGAGAGAGAGAGGTACTAGCGAAATAAGGTATTCCACAGTGAGAAAGAAGAAGAAAAATAGAGAGAAAGAGAGAGAGACAAGAAGGCTAAGAGAAAGAACGAAATGAAGAAGCCAAGTGAGAAAAAGAGAGAGAAAGAGAGAGAGAGAGACAAGAAGGCTAAGAGAAAGAACGAAATGAAGAAGCCAAGAAGGAGAAGGGAAAAAGAGATAGAGACACAAGCAAGATAAAAAAACAAAACGAAGGAAAAAGAAAAGAGAAAGGAGAAGTATGAGCAAAATGAAGGCAAGAACGAAAGGAGGAAGCCAATAAAGAGCAAGAAAATGAAAAAAAAAAGGAGATGCGCAAAATAAAACCAAAATCAAAACGAAGGCCCCCAGAGAGGGAAAGAAAAACGAATAGCGAGAGAGACATATCAGCAGAACAAAAAAGAAAAAAGAACAAAATCAAGAATCCCAGAAACAGAAAAAGCAATAAAAGAAACAGCAAAAAGCATAACAACAGAAAGTACGAAACGAAGAGGCCCAAAAGCAGAACGAAAAACGCGCAGAGTAAAATCAAAATCGAAACCAAGACCCCCAGAAGGAGAAAGAAAGAAAGAAAAAAAAAAGAACGCGAAAGACAGTTACCAGGAGAACAGAAAAAAAAAAAGACACAGAACAAAATCAAGAATCAAGAATCCCAGAAAGAGATAGAAAAAAAAACCCACACATTCGCCATACGCGTGGAGTAAGACAAAGAGCGCATTGCAGAAGCCAAACGAGAGCGAGAGAGATAGATAGATAGCAGAAGCCAAACGAGAGAAAGAGATAGGGAGATAGAGAAGGAGACAGAGAGAGGGAAAAAGGGGGGAAAGGAGCAGAAGGAGGCAGAGAATCGCTAGCTGCTCGGCCCGACCGAAAAGCGCCGTGGTCGCTTATCAAGCGGCGAGAAAGCAACTTTCCCGGGGTGGCGCGTGACGGAAAGACGGCCTTTTCTCCCTTAAAGAGAAAGGGGCGCTAACGAGGCGCGCCGCGGAGAAAGGAAAGCGGGCGCATCGAATTCTCATTCACGTTCGGCAGTTTTTACCCCGGCGCCCGCTGGCCCTTTTTTCCGCCCCGGCCAGGGCCGGCGGGGCCGAGAGGAGAATTCAGAGGTGGCGCAAAACCGTGAAAGCGAAAGGCACCAGTCCTCGGATTTCCCCCAACGAGGCCCTGCCTGCGCGCAGCGATTCAAAATCCTGATACGCGAATTCCGTGGACGTTCCTGTGGTTGCCTTTCACGCGTTTCGCTTTAATAATGGCGGCTCGATGTGATGTCGCGCGTTGGGTATAGGAATCCATATTCGCGACAATGAAATCTGCATCTATATTGCTCTTCAAGATCGCGATTGCTGGATATAGTGGGCCCTCGACTTTGGCAGACAATTGGTTCCTGAAAGTGCGTGCGAATGTCGAATGTTCGAAATTAGAGGGATGTCGATTTTGAACGTTTCCCTGAATTTCACTCTTGTTTTTCGAAATCGAACATTTCGTAGGTCTGTTTGTACAATAGGAAGGTTCGATCGAAGTGAAGGAATCGTCGTTTTCGGAACGTTTTATTATTTTCATCTTTGTCTCGATTTTACGATGTTTATGAGCTTTTCCATTTCCTTTTGTCCGTATCATCGCTGCAGTCTCTCCGTTTCTTATTCACGTTCGTGAGTTTGTAAGGGCGAAGTATTTAAACGCGAACAAATAAGTTAACAAAGCACGCGACACGTTGACGCCTGGCCTAATGCAGGACTGGAACTGTTTTGACCTCTTGATCCAAACAACATCGATGGCTGGTCATCGATAGATTATAACAACGTCGATGCACCAGGTGCAAAGGCTTAAAAAGTTGAATTTTAAAAAAATGTGCCAAATAGCGAATTGTGCGAAAGTAGAATGTGCGAAAGTCGAGGCTCGCCTGTATATCTAGATTGCTCTTCGAGACCACGATTGCTGGATATGTCTATATTGCTCTTCGAGACCAGGATTTCATTTGTAGCGATTCACTGACGCAAGAAGGAGTACTTTGGTTTATATTCGTGCTTGTAATCGGAGCAGAGGGTGTTTTTTACATTATATTTATAAGGGATTTTCACGTTTTCGTCTTATTCCAGTCCTGATTACGCGTAAGAAACTTAAATTTTGAAGAAAAGCGATTTAAAGGGCTGATAATTGCATCTTTATATGGAATTTATATTCATTTATATATTATAGTATAGTATATATCTTTATATAGGAGTTTATATTCATGCTTGTAATGGGAGCAGAGTATTTTCTTGATTGCACGTTGATTAGTGCGCAAAAATTAGTTTTCCACGCTTTTCTCTGAATAATTGCATCTTGATTCGATATCGTGGAGTAAGTGGCGTGTATAGGAATTTATATTTATGCTCGAAAGTAGAGGGTTGAATATTTCCTTTAGTAAACTAATATTTTTAAAGTCACTGCTACCTATATCGATCTAGAATAATAGAAAATTAGCGACAAAAATACTAAAAAAAAATGTTAGAAGGAAAATGAATGCATTTCCAAACGTTCCAATGCAATCAATGCAATCGCCAATGCATTTTCGTTATTCAGCACAGTTTCTAATAATATTATTTGAAGAACTTACATCTCGACGAAGAGTCCATAATAAATCGAACGAAATTCGTGATTGAGTTTTTATCGTACCTTTCAAAAAAGTGTTTTTTGGAAAAAAAAGTATTGAGGTAACGGACGATATTGTTTACTGAGAGCATCGAGAGAACATTGTGTGTAATGAGACATATGTGATAAAACAAGCGTGTATGTATTATTTTTTATCGCTCCTTGACTATCGAACTATATTAAGTAAGTAACAAATCGTCTAAAGATATTTTGTATCGGTTGTTTTGCACATTTCGCATTCTGAACCATTGTACGATTGCTTGGTAGCAAAACATCCGCGGCCATGCATACACAGCTTTTTATTAATCCTCGACTATCGAAGTTAAGGATTAAATAAATGCTGATTCGTGGAAAATTATTTTGAATTGGTTGCTTTGGCCACTAATTTCGCACTCTGAACGATTTTGCAACGATCCAGTAATACAACATCAACAGTTACCTATAGACAGCTCTTCATTACTCTTCGACTATCGAACTTCGAGTATTAATTAAGAATTGATCGAGTATTAATCAATGGAGAATTAAGTGAGTTGATCATTGGCCAAAAAGCGTTTTGAAACGATTGCTTTGGCCACTAATTTCGCACTCTGAAGGATTTTACGATGTAATGCAACATCAACAGTTAATAGACAGCTTTTCATTGTTCCTCGACTGTCAAACCTCGAGTATCAATGAAGTATTAATCAATTAATGATTAAACGAGCAAATAATTCGCCAAAAAGCATTTCGCATAGGTTGCTTGGCCACTAATTTCGCACTCTAAACGATTTTGCAACGACCCAGTAAGACATCAACAGCCACTTATAAATAGCTTTACATTGCTTCTCAACCATCGAACTTCGAGTATCAATGAAGTATTGATCGATTAATAATTAAACGAGCAAATAATTCGCCAAGAAGCATTTCGCATAGGTTGCTTGGCCACTAATTTCGCACTCCGAGCCACTGTGCGACGGCTCAGCAGTCGTTCCAGCGGACAAAGGTCTCCCTTATTTTTTCCCTTCCACAGAAGCGATTCGAAATTTTCGAGCGCGCGCTGTTTTTTCCTTCTTCTTCTTTGGGCTTTCAAGTCGAGCGTAATTAGGCCCTTGCACTCTGGGAGGCCTGATTTCGAAGGGAAATCCACGAAGCGAGAGGCTCGAGCTGCGCGCTCTCCGTCGCCACGGCGATCTCGGTGTTAATTTATCGCCTACGGATCTCCGCGTTCGCTCCTCGCACGTGAATCTGGATGGAGTGTTTATCTGCCGGAAGAGCTTGCCCTGAAATGCGTATTTCGACATTTCGCTTCCATCAAGATCGTTGCTGAGAAGTAAGAGTTAATGCGAAAAATTCCAGTGGAAACGCTTGAATTTATGGTTTGCGTGGAAACATACGAGTTGAAGTCAGTATTTGTTGTTGAAAGGGTGGGAGTTGAAATTAAAATTCGTGGAGAAAATACGTCTTTGCGCTGAAATACGTATTTCGAAATTTCACTTCCGCCAAGTGGACAAATGAGGAATAAGAGTTAATGCGAAAAATTGCACTGGAAACGCTTGAATTTATGGTTTGCGTGGAAAAATACGAGTTGAAGTCAATATTCGTTGTTGAAAGGATAGGAGTTGAAATTAAAATTCGCGGGGAAAATACGTCATGGAAAAGTAGGAGTTGAATTAAAGATTCGTCGTTGAGGAGATAAGAGCTAAAATTAAAATTCGCGGTGAAAAGATACGAGTTAATGTTATAGATTGTCGTGGAAAGATACGAATTAAAATTAAAATTTGTCGTGGAAAAATACGGCGTAAAGTCGATTCGTTGTTGAAAAATACGAGTTAGGTCAAAATTTGCCATTGAAAAATACTGAAATTAATAAAATAGAGTTTAGTCAAAATTAACGTCAAATTTGTTAAAATTAAATTCGCGTTAAATAAAGTTATGGTTAAGGTTAAACTCTAAACACAGGTATAATCTAGTACATCATTTTTGTCACTTGGATATTGTTGTTAGCGAGAGCCAAATATCCTTTTTTAGTTGGGAATTGAACGAAAATGATTTAAGAATTATTATAAACTCTATCGATCGACTATACTGTTTATTATTGAATAACAACAAATTAAATATAATGATCCGTTGGTGGGGCATAATTTTATTCTTTATACAATTTGGTATCTTCACCGTTAAATTTATTTAGCCTGGGATTGACTATTTCAAGGTCGTTTCAAATATACAGTATATATGTGTATATTTGTATATATATACAGAACTGTGAGATGATATTCATATACGATATTCATATACAGGGTGACCAATGTGAAATTTCGCACCTGATTCTTTGCTAAAGTATTCATCAAATTAAATATGTTTCAAGTCGAGATAAAACATAACCTTGCAATTATCCTACATTACAAACCGAGCCAGCTTTATTTTTATTTTTAAAAAATCCACTCTATAGTCACTGTACAAAACCACCCAAGATTTTCCATAATCACATTGTAAATCTTTTCTCACAAGAGATAATTGATAAAAGTATCACACGAAATAGCGATCTATAAGTCTATCATTCCTTTATCACTCCTAATTAATGTACACACTTAGGAAGCAATGCGCATGCGCGAGTTTACGCTTTACTGTTTACATGCGATTAATTCCGTATACATTTACTTTTCAAATTAGCGTTTATATACACGGAGCGATAATGTGCATTAATTTACGTTGTTTACGCACATACCGTGACACGCGAATGGAGGACTATCGAAAGTACGATAAGGACAATTCGAAGCTACATTTTTCGTGTTTAACCATCTCCAGGCCAATGGTGCCATTAGGCATCGTCCGTACAATCTGCTTCTCCTAGAGAATGTCGATTAATTATCGAATAATAAGTTGGTGCGTAAAGAAGAGCGCCTCCAGCATCGATGTATTCGTTGTCGTCATTGAAATCCTTGTCGTTAGTATAAATTCTGGTCAAAAGGATCGAGATAAATGCGAGTGAAGGATATAAATAAGCGCAAGTAGGGATGAAGAAGGTGAAACAAAGCACAGATGGAGAAGCAGCATCGATGAAACTTACACAACTAAGGCGAGAAAATCGAAATGTTTTACAAGATAAGATTTAAACCTAAATGTTTCTTGCGAATCTTCAGACTCTTGTTGTAGACATGAAAATAGGTTATAATATATTAAGCCAAGTACAAGAGAAAATATTAAAGATAACATGACACTTGGCATCGCCCTTATAATCTGCTTTTACTAATCAAAGCACCTTTAAATTGTTTTTCTTCAAAATTCAATTATCTTACTAACTAATTTAATTTCCTACTATTCGTAATTTTCTTAATACTTTTTTTTAATTCAATTTTCTTACCAGGAAATAGTAATTTAAGATTGAAAGGGTTAAAATCGTCAATCGATGCAACCTCGCGAATGAGGTTCTTTTTTTCATATTTACCGCGATAGAAACTCGATTTTCCATACCAGATAAATTTATTTAGCCCATCACCTCTGGGCTTTTCCAGGCGGTGCGTGAACTGCGTAGATCCGGCGATTGGCGAGTCGCCTGCTAAGTTAGTGCCTGACTCGAAAGACAATGGCAACAATTGGCGATGTGTAATGAGGTTTCGACACTCGCGAAGGGCAGCGCGGTTTCGTTCTATTTCGATAAGGATCGCTGATTTCAAACGCATCTTAAACAGCGGTTCTTAATGGATTCCATTAATGCGTAGAGAAGACTGAAGATTCACCTTGGAAGAACGCGAATTCGAATTTCCTTCGACAAACTTATGATTTCTCACGTAATGCCAACATCGTGTCATCAAACTATTCAAACTCGAGCATCAATAATATTTTTAAGGCCCATCGATCGACAGCAAAAATTCAGCGAAGCTCAACTTCGAAATAATATGTGGTTTTGATTTCATCGATAAGCCTCAATTTGTTCGTTGCTGTCCGCGAGTGAATCAAGAATTAGACGTGCATCTTTGCTTCCGCTGTTTTTTTCCCCGAAATTCGAGGCTTTATCCTAAAAAACTGGTTATACCTTTATGATTCAAAGTATCGTCCATCGTTGGACACTACTTTGAGTTTGACACGAGTCTTCGTTAAGTAATGCCTCCAATTCCGCATCTTCGAAAACCTCCTCTCTTCCAGCGCTATGCCGCTCTTCGACGCGAAAATCACGTTCTCGAAGCGTAGAAACCACTCGCGACACGTTCCTTCACCAACAGCGGCCTCACCATAAGTATTCGAGAGCATTCGACGAGCCTCAGCCGCGGATTTCTTCATCTCGAAGCAGAAAATCCAAACCTCCCGCAAATTCCGAGAATTTGGCTCGAGAACCGACATTTTCGATCGAGAACAACTTTACGATGCGGACACGAATCGACTATTGTTTCCATGGGGTTATGTCGACGGATACCCAAGTTTATCGCGCGACATCTGATCTATTCATTTCCACCAGTATTTGTCGCTAAAACTATCTAAAAGAGTATGGCGGAAGCAAAGTTGCACATCGAATAAATCAATTCTGGGAGCCTTTAATGGAGCTTTGGGGAACATCGAGTCGGAGAGCTTAATGGAAAAATATAGAACGCAGAAGAAAGAAACTCGAAATTATATCAAAAGCTTTGTCATAGTGTCTGCTGATTTTGTAAGCAATACGTAATAAAGAGCCATCGTTTCGCGTATCAAAGTTCATCCTGATGATATAATGAATCGATCACAATGGGGAATATGTTATCTTTTTTCCATTCTTTCGCGACAAAATGGAGAATTGTGACGACTTTTGCTTCGCATGCTGGAATATTCGAGCGATTGTCAAACAGGAGAATGAGGTTTTTCGAAAATTGCGGGTTCGAATTATAAGTGCGCACGTTTCAAATTTGCTTTTTCACGGACACTTTTCTGTAATACATTTGTCAATGTGCCATTTATCCCCTGAAGTTTTTCGTTATACACGCACGCCTCGCGATTTAAAGAAAATCATTCTCCATTATTTTTCAATTATTCAATTATTCATAAAAACGTAGCTCACCTGTGATAAACCACAATAAAATAGGATTTTCCCAAACACAAGAATGTAGAAACTATCTCTTAATATATATATATTTCTCTATACTGATCAGAATCTGCATTATTATAATTCTCGTCCCTCGACAAGATACTGCAAACCTCCATTATAAAGCAACCAACAAGCGAACACAAGTGCCGGTTAAAAATTTCGAGAATAACCGCGCAACATATCTCGATCATTTTCCTTATACACGCCCGTCTTGTAATTTAAAGAACATCAAAAGTTTTCATAAAAACGTCGATCACCTGTGACAAATGATAATAAAATTCTTCCAAATGTAAAAAGGTACATATTATCTCTATTAATATAAACTTCTCTGCACCGATCAGAATCTATATTATTATAATTCTATATTACCTATCATATATATGGTATCATACACATTATATATATATATATATCCGCTCCAGGGACACGATGTTTTGTTCCACCCCCGGCCCCTCTAATAACCAATCCCAACGTCGATCCAGCAGGCACGATAAATTTACACTACATTTGCGCAGGATTTACATAGTACAAGGTACACAATATAATCCACAATTACAAGAAAAGCATCCACCTTGGCGAATAGGAACAACTGCCTTCCCAGAGATCCAGGGTACAGCCTCGTATCGTGTTAAGCTGCGACCTCCCAAGTTCCCGTGGTACATTCTGCGCCCAAGTTAGATTATACACGTCCCTTTCCCAGAAGCGTGGGACGAAAGCGTTCCGTGTATACCATCGGCTAGGGTAAACACGCTTGAAAAGGGGATGAGTCGCTGTTACGCGCGGAAGAGCGCTCTCGTACAGGCGCGAGGCCACATGCTTAACGAGAGAGGGCGAAGGTCCGACCCGTGGAGAGCAGCGGCCGGAAAAGAATATCCTTCGGGCGAACTTTTAGCCCGCGGCCCATTCGCGCGGAGAAGGATGATGGTTCTCCTACCTAGCGGAGAAAGCGGCTGCTCGAAGGGCCAGAGTTCAGGGAACCGATAGGAAGGGTCAGAAGGGAGGGAGAAATGGCAAGTTAAACATGCAAATGCTCGCACAAAACTAAGGCCGCTTATATAACCGGTCGTTGCTCTTGCTCTCCATCCCTCCCCCCCCCCCCCTCTCATTGAATCGCGGCGCGTATGTATGCACGTACGCCGGGTGATACGAGGACGATGCAAATTCCAATGTTGCATACATAATGCATCGGGGGGGTTCGGGTTGGATGTCGTGCAGACGCGTGCACGTCTCCAGGAACTCCTCGGCGATCGGTTCGGTGCCAGAAGGGGGATCGGCGTGGCGGAGAGCCGAGGATCGAGAGCCCTTTGGATAGGTAATCCGGGGGATGCCCGGGGCGAGAGGCAAGGGGAAGTCGAAGGTTGCATGCGTAATGGCCGAAGGTTATCGCAGGGCGGATAGGAACGAAACGAACCGGAAATCCTGAGTGACGTTGTAATGCGGCGAGAAAGCGGCACGTCCGAGATAGGAGGCTAATGCGAGAAGGAGGAGGGAGGGGTGTCTGTCCATTGTCTTTGGCGTCGGATTGATGGATTACGCGGGTAAGAAAATACATCGATCTCCCGGCCGAGGCGCCACGCGCAAGGATCGCGATGCTTTTCACGCCCGCCGGATGATCATTTACCACGACGAGGCGAGCAGGATCCACCAGGCGCGCGGATCTAGGGTCTGTAATATCGTCTATTGGCCCTCGAGCAGGACGACTTGGTTTTCGCGGAACTGAGAAAGGCCGAGAGATCGATCGGCCGTTATTCACGGCTTTTCAACATTTCTATTAAACGCGTCTTCATTAATCGACGACCGGAGGCAGCGTGCTTTATTAAAGGGATCCAGCTGAGGCGAGTCGAACGTCAAAATTGGTATGAGCCCCTGGTAGAGGATCATAAAGCATAAAAAGGTAGGTAACGCGTTCGTGATATATTCGGATAAAATATTTGATTTTATGGGGCTCCTTGCGATTTTTATCGTACATCTTTGTGAAAAGAGAGAGAGAGAAAATGAATAGATTTATTTAATCGCTTATATGTTGCAGAGAAGCGTAGAACGTAGAAACAACGTGTGTAAAATTGAGCGAAGAAAATTGGAGACCAATGTCCAATGCTTAGCATTTAGGTATGCACTATTATGAATCGAAAGCTCGAGAGAGATTCGGTGTATCGTGTTTTATTCCTGTTTGTGCAGTTGGAACTGCTTTGTATAATGTCTTATGTCGCGAACCAAAAGCTTTGGAATACTTGAGCGTTTTACGAAAACCTCTAAAAGCTTCCTCCGCCATGATTGACTTCGAACGTTTTATTTCTTCGAGAAGAGCTTTCCGTGCCTCCATCATCTATTGAACTATAATATCTGTTATGTATTCTTATATTGCATATACATCTTCCGTTCCATAATCCCAATCGACGCTCATCGAATTGATACATCAGAGACGATATGATCGTAAAGAAAATCGACTAGCGAAATAGAACATCCATTATTTCGTATCGATCGCACGCTCTATTCTCTCAATCCTCATTTTGCCATACATTCTCCCTTTACCTATCATCGTCGACATAAAGAAAAGTACAATGCAAGAAGCAATATGCGAGAAATAGCTTATAATCAAGGCGCTCCTGCGAAAACTCAGCTCAACGCAATATTAATTTTCCTGGAACAAGCTTCTTTCATTCAACACAACTTCTTATCATTGTGCAAACGCTCTTTTATAGTTCCTTAGCTTATTTTTACTCGATGGCAGTTGCCGACGCGCAAAGGGATTCTGCGCAAAGAAAAAAAAAAAAAGAAAGATAAAAGCAAAGGCAGCTGAGAGAATGAAACAGAACTCACTTACGCTTCCTTGCTTCATCCACGCAGACTTCTCTCGACGATCTCTACCGGCTAACAATGAAGCTGTACGCCAGGAAGAATAAAATAAAGACAAAGGCAAGCGCGAAAATAAAACAGTCCTTCGCGCTTCCTGGCTTCGCAATATGTAACGAACAAGAAATCGAAGGCAAAGCCGTGCGACAGAATGGAGGTTTCGTTCCGCGGCCCCGGGGCTGCAAGCGTTGGACGTTTTCCGTGCAGACATTGTCAATAGTGTCTCCGCGCCTCTCTTCCATCGATGAGTCCCGCTTTCTCGGTAATATTTCGGCGCACTTTCACTCGATGGAATCCAAAGCCGCTCCATTCGTGCGGAAGGGCGCAAAGCTCTGTAACGCGGATGAAAACAGAGATACGCGTACGTGGTTCGATCGTACAATATCCAGATTGTTGTGCCTCGTATAAAAACTCATTTTGTTGGAGAGTGATCGAACCTTAGACTAAGACTTCGTCGTTAAATTTGCGACCTTGTCATTCGAATTTATTTAAAATGCTCAAACTTGTCTCGACTGTACATCGTGTAATCGTGTCAATGATTTTTAAACTGTAGTACTTTCATGATGTAAGTGTAGCAAAAATGTATGTTAGAAATCTTCATTTATCTTATTGATCTTTATTTATCTTAAAGAAGGTTTTCCTCGAGTATTTTACGAAAGTTTCGTAATATTGTAACTCTCAGTAAAGTATCGTGATCTAAGGTTCAAACGAATTTTCATTCGCGAAATATGAGTACGTCAGCACTGGTGACTGGTCGACAGAGTAACGCGTGCTCGTCATGCAGCGATTTCGGTTGGCGACTCGAGGGAAAACCAAGGAAAAGCTTCACGGCGATGTTCGCCGATTCCTGCGGATTTCGTAATACCGCCGCGTTCAGTCTCCATCGTGATACCGAGATCTCCTCAGGACGTATCCTAGGAATCCGAGACATCAAAGGGGCGAATGCCTTCGTGAGGATGTCGCGGTATCGATCAAGTCGAAGCGATTCTGCTCCCGTCCACGCCTATGGGCCAGGCTTCGATCAAATATTTAACCGAGCGTGGACGTGGCTCCAAGGCGAAGCCGCAGATTTTAATTCCCTGTCGGCTCTTGGAGACGGAATCTCCGCAAAGTAATGGACGAAGATCGCGAGGATGTGGAAATAATAGAAATGGCCGTCTGGGAAAATCAGATTGGATGTTCGATGGCGAACTATTCTTGTACAATTTGTATAGCGATTAATTAAATTTATCACGCCAAGTGAAAGATCGATACTGGATGTCTGTGTGATATTTGTATGCTATTATATGAGATGAGTCACTCTGAGTTTTAACGTCTCCAAATTTTGTACTGTATATAACGTAATATACTGTAACATAACAATGTTAAAAAGAAAGATATATTTAAGCGATCGATTCAGTTTAATTTATGACATCATAGGACTATTTTTCGTTTCAATGCTCCCAAAGTGGACAAATTATATTCACGAGAGAGGAGTGCTCGAACAAAATATATTTCGTACACAAACCGTTATAAAATAATCTCTCATTTCTTAAGACACTAAAATATGCGTCATAAATCCGTACCAGACACTTCCTTCAGTCAGCATTGTCACCGACCAAGGCCCTATATCACCTTAGACATCCGATTATTCCGTATGCATTGTGGGCCATAAATTCCAGAATATACACGTGGATAATGTACTTTCGTGCAACACGTTATTACGGCCCCATATTGCGCCATTTTCGGTAATTTGAAGCGCAACGGTGTGCGGCGTACGCCCCCGCGATATCCGACGCAACGTTTTTCAGCCAAAAATTTCAAATTACCCGACGAGATGCCGAGTCCTGTTTTATTACTCGGCCCTCTTGTTTTACCAGCAAATGGGAACAATACGTACGCGCATTGCCACTGCGATTAGCACAAATCATCGCTGCATTTAACCGTGCAGGATGCACCTGCGCCGGGGTATTGTTTTTCATGCGTTTTGCGCATTACTTACGTATATGCTCCCTTTGTGCCCACCCCCACAACCCCCCCCTCCCCCTTTTTTGTGACATTATCGTTGCACCACATGGTACCCTTCCGCGTTCCTTCGAATGCTCCGCCGTAGAGCGGGGCTTTTCATCATTTTAGGTCGAAAGGAACAACTGTGCGCATACCATTTGCCGAAATGACACGGTGCATATTCGCGTATAATACGCGCAATTCCCGCAGCGACACGAGTTCCAAGAGTCGAAGCTCCATTTCCGAGTTCGGTACCGGAGTTTAAACCTTTGTCTAGGCGAGGTTTAATAAGGTTTGGCCGTAACAATTACGAGGAAGAGGGAAGTGAAAATATTTGGTCCGGGCTCATCGTTGCGGCTGAAATTACACGTTCGGTTAAATACACCGTTCGCGGTGCTTCGAGAGCCCCGGAGTCGTCTTGACAATTATTGCAATTAATACGATTGTTTTTGCGCGCCCGCGGAGCGCCGGTGAGCTTGATTATTTCTTCATTAGCTCGAGGATCTCGAAGGCGGGGCCCTCGCAGCCAAATACGCCGGCCTCGAAATTTGATGATTACCGCGCCTAACGCGATTGTCTTTGCGTCGGCAGGAGCGACGGTAAACCTGATTAGTTCTCTTCAGGCTCCGCGATTCAGAAGTCGAGGGTCGCCGTGTTTATACGCCGGCTATATGGGCTAAGTCGATTATAGCGATTAATAGGCTTTGTTCGTATGTTGGGCTTAAGTACGTGGTGAGATCGATGATCTGGTCGCATAAATATTTCAAATCTTGTGCGGATAATAATGTTATTATTTTTTGCTTTATGCCAAGTATAGCGAGTTTAACGATTTTGGACCAATTTTATGATTCGGATGTTGGTAATGCGCAAATGAATATGATCAACCTCTTTCCTCTTTCTATGACTCACAATAACTTTAAGTACCTTTTTGCCCGTGTAATTTGCGTTAAAGCGAATACGGTTTTGTTCGGAATTTACAGCGCGTCACAAATCGCATTATCTGGTGATTAACAAATAAGCTGCTGTTTATGCTATTATGTTTTTTTTCTCCCCTTTTATAACACAATATTACACGATCATCGAAATTAAAATCCGACAAAAGTGTGAAGATCGAACTTTATCATAATATGTATATCATATATGCCAGTTTTTAGGTTTACATCGGACGCGGCAAGTTTAGCAATTCGTTTCTCACTTCTCCAATTACATGCGCCGAGTAGTGTACGCATGTATTAATACGACGATATTTGTACAGAATCTCCTATCACAGTGGCATTGTTAAGAGCTACATATGAATCCACGGTAAATGGAAATTCTCCTCGACTTGCCTCGCCTCGTTCCGCGAATTCCCGTCCCCATTATGACTCCGCATTGACGTCGGAATTAGCGAGCAATCGTAGTTGCGTTTAATCAAATGCAGCCGCGACTGCACGATTTCCCAACCACTCGTAACAGAAAATAGCAGGATTCTATTGCGTGTCCCCTTGGTGAAATATAAAACGTGTCGATCGACCATCTCGATCGGCCACTCTTCTGCCTCGCGATGGCTTTCTGCCTTTTTCGTTGGTTAAAGCCTGCGAAATCGAGTGTCCACCGACGATAAGGGTTAACAAAGATCCCTAACTCTTTCAGCGCTGAAGCATTCGACTTAATCTTTTCCAGCCCGACTGTGTCACGTATTGGACCATCAGCGACGTTTATTTCGATAGAATGCCGCGAATCTTCGATAAACTAATTTAGAAAGGTGACGAAAATGTACTGATGAGAAGTTTGTCGAGGATAGGGCACATCGTCGCAGGTATCATTTAATAATTAGATGATGTTATACAAGTAATAAAATATCATAGAACTTATCTTCAACTGATTGATTGGTAGAGCCAAGTTTGTTCGTAAAAAGAGTACTTAAATGGTTTTCTTTATAGTAGGAAAGTGGGTTTATGAGGGAAACAAGGTCACGAAGGAGCCACTGCTAGAAAAAGATCGAGGATTATTGACTTAAACTACTTAATCTGACTGGAACAGTAATTTCCATTGTCGCGCGGTTTCTGCGGGAGGAATGCAAAATATGGGATAATATATGCAAGCAACCGAGAAGGAATTTTACGATTGTGAGTACTCGCTACTATCGATGAAGACGTTTGAAGTATTTTGCGAGGCAATCAAAGAGAAAGGGCGGAAAGTTTGAAAAGCGGAGGAAGTAACTTTAGATTCGAAACTAAGGAGCATCGTTTCCGGCTTTGCTATTGCTTCCGCGGGCCATTAAGAAAGTTATAACGAAAGGGTGAGCTAAAAATCAGGCAGATTCGCGACGAGAAACGACGCGATCTGCTCCGCGTGCCATGAATTCGAAACAAGCGTTTGCTTCGGTTAAGCTTGAGAAATAGGCGAATGAGCCTAATCTTCAAGTATTTGAGACGAAAGAAATATTAGCCGCGACGCACGCGTATCAAATATATAGGATAGTAATGAGTACATTAAAACAACTTTGACAGTCGTCACACAAATCTTCAAAATCCCTTTCCTTTGTCGTTCACCTATGCTTATAATATATTGTAATATAAGTGATGTTTGTACAAAGGCAAAATATAAATGATCATTAACTTCCCTATCACCAAGTCAAGGGACTAATTTTTACACATTTCTCGAAAGCTACACCAAGTTTAGCAACGCCTCACTTACGTCCCAAGTTTATACAAACAACTACGATAATCTACATATAAAAACATTTAACATTCAACCCTGAAAAATAATGAAAATTCCTTGACTCATAACATGATCTCCACACTGACGATCAAGACCAACCTACAGAAGCAACAATGTTCCTAATCAACGAAACGTAATAAAACAACAACATCGTATCGCATAGAAAAACGTAAATCCAAAATATCGACGAGAGCCATCGATAACTCTTGGCGTTGGAGAAGGCGCTCTGCCGGCAGATAAGAAAAGGTCTCGGTGGAAAAAAAATAATGCAGGCTCGATCGGTCGATTCTCGGGTTTACATCCGTCGACGTGGCTGGATCTTGCGGAGTAATCGAGCGTAAACCAGCTCCAGGTCGGCGTTCGAGCTCGTAAAGCCCCAACGAAATTCATTTTTATATCTCCGATCCTGGGAGTACGTGTCGGGTTAGCAGCCGCGCCAGTGACCGCGGCCGGCCGCAAACTCATAACGGGGAAAAGTTGTCGACTTGTCCGGAAACTCCGGGACTCGATTTCTCAGCCCCGCTGAGAAACTCCGCCGCCAGTCGCCGGAGAATGCGAGACATCGGGCCTGCGGCGAGTGCAGGCGGGTTTCCAGAACTGGCTGATGGATAACCGGAGTACAGGACCTCCCGGAATACCGGGCGGGTGGTTTTGGACCTCCCGGAATACTGGACGGGTTGGTTGTCCACGCAGGGATTCTTGCCAGAGGCTCGACTTTTTTTTTCCACGCCTCGATTTGTCGCAGCTTCTTCGTTATGGCCAGCCTGTAAATGTCCGCCGACACGGAAAAGCCGTTCCCGTTTGATGGCCCTCGGAACGACTTCCATTGCTTTCCGAAGAGGCTGGCCTGGGTGTAGTGCAGACATGTGAGAGGAAAGGGGTGAAAAGTGGGTTTTATTGTGTTTTATACGGTTTGTTTAACTTTGGAAATATCCTCGAGAGTCGTTGGTTCGTCTAATTTTTATTGTATCGAAAAGCTGGCGTTTGGCTTTTGAAAGTGTCCATAGTAAATGGTGTTGTTACTTAGTTTTGAAGCGCTGTCATTAATGCAGGAGTATTATTCTTTGGTATTTATTTATTTATATTTATTATAAGGACTCCTGAAATTGTCAAACCTTGGTAGTCGAACAGGCTGTTTTCATTATTCACCAGTGAGCATAGAGCTGATTTTTTTCTTACCATATTCAAGGTATGTAAGAGAACATTAGAATGATAGTAGTAGATATCAAGTTGATTCGTGAAATTCGTCAATGGCTCGAAGATCGCGAATTTAACCTCGAGACGAATACAAGAAAGAACCAGTACCATACATTGAGCAACTAATCGTGCTTTCCATCGAAAGCGGACGATTGCCAGTTCTAATGTTTCCCTCTACACTCGCGTTGATTCGATGGGAGGAAAAAAAAGCCGAGCCTCCTCGAAACAACGCCGCGAAGTGGCTCAATCCTCGCTGAATATTTCCAAGTGCAAAGTATATTAATGTGAAGTGCTCCCGTTGTGCACGTGCAGAAGGTAAGCCGAGAGTTTAACGGAGGTTAAAAAAAGGTCTTCCGACCCCTTGAATCCTTTAGACAATGCCTTTGCCCAGGAAGTAACGAGGCAACGAAACCACTTTCCTGATTACCCACTGTCTTGATGGAGTACCAGTACAGAGACAAGGGTGAAAAGGACAGGCGGGAGCGGAAGGAAATAAGGCGGGGAGAGAGGGGCCAGAAAAAAAAAAAGTGAACTAGGCAAAGAAACTCGTTAGTCCAATTGTCTTCGAATCCGAAACTTTGTAAATCTTTGAAAAAGTGATTACAAAGACATCGCCACAGGTCTCGTTCCCTCTCTCGCACTGCAGTAAGCTCCGAGTCGCCGTTGATGTTTCCCCTTCCACGCTTTTTCGCTCGCTTTTTCCTCCTTCGTGCGCCACTTTTCGCACGTCGCGATACAAACGAAGCCGCCCTCCGAATTCGAGCGAAATTAACGGGGGAAGACCTTTGCCTCGATTATACTCGCAGCCCGTTTATTCAATGCTGACGCGAAATCTGCGGGTGAACAGGAAAAGTGGGTCGCGAAAGGTGATTCGCGAAAAGACGCTCTATGCCTGCGAAGCGCCGTTTGTTTTATCTCGTCGCATCGAACTCGGGTATGGCATAAATCTATAATGAGGACATGTCTCAGTCTTTCGATCATTCCGAGGAAAGGTCAGGTATGGAAATAGAAGAACGCGTCGGGTGTGAAATTGGTACGAGATGGATCACCGACATTCCATTTGAGTCGCTGCACTGGATCACTTATTCCTGTCTCCTGTTTACCCTTATGTAATACTGCTCGAGGAAATGAAACTGCGAATGCCAGTAAGGTGGCCATTTGATTCACGGTTATGTGCGGATTCGGCTATATTCGGATCAGGCTCACAATTGTGCAGACTTACACTTGTTTTTGTACGACGAACGATACGCCATTTAAAAATAAAATACATTAAGTACAGAAAAATACAATGATTGTGGGTATCTCGAACTATTAAAAATGGATACGTCTTATGAACATTGTGATTATACTTTATTTTGCAAATATTATTATTAATTCCTAAATCAAAATCACGTGTGTAATCGAGGGCAGCCTTGGGAAGAAAGACAGAGGAGTTTTTAAGACATTTGAACATCGCGAGACGCGTTTTTGGAATTAGAAATGGGTCATTCGTCGACTAGTCGAAGGAGTTACGTGCGAAGGTCAAGAGAAAACGTAGGGGAGAAGTTTTAGGGAAAAGGGTCATGAATGAGAGTCGTAGAAGAGACATCGTAGAGTTGTGAAGTCGTGGAGAAAGAGTCGTAGAGTCGTCCTGAAAAGTTGAGCACGTAATAGATAAAGTCGGGCGCGTTGAAAAATCTATCACATTGTGAAGTCGCCCAAAGCAATTCTCAGTGATTCCCGTTATTTTGCATATCCCAGAACTTGAATATTTACTAAACTAATATCAATCGAGAAGGATATTAAAGAAGAAAAAAAATCGATTTCAAATTTCAACAAAAATAAAATTGAAAAGAACTTTAAACACCAAAATGTGTATAATCGCACAAAAATTCGATCCGCTAAATCACACTCTCCAACTTTATTCATTAAACGTCCATAAAGATTTTCCATCAAGCAGCCTTAATGCTCACTTATTATACCGCTCATTAATGCGTACTCAACGTAACACGTATAGTGCATTATGCTTAGCGTCATTAAAGCCCATAAATTATTATCCACTATTGGTTCTCCCCGTCGGTCCTGCGATTTTCGGACCATCGGCGTAAATATACGGCCCCTCCATGAGCGATCGTCCTCGTTAAACATGCGCGACGATTTAAAGATTTAAACCCGCAAGAGAGTTTGCAGAATTGATCGTCAAGGTTGCGAATATAACAATGAGTTGGGATTTAAAATTCAAAGTCGGCCGGAGGGTCTGGAAGGGATTCTCATACATCGATGGCGGATCAAGTTGTCGGGGAATATAAAATGAGGGAAATTGAATGGCACGACAAAGGGAAGAAAATAAAATCAGCGCCAGCGCGAGACATTTTTGTAACATCGTATAGGTAACGGGCCCAGGGCGAGTACGATTTTGCGGCGGGATAGGATTTACGTGTAACCGGTGTATTTTTATTTTCCTTCTTTTCTACCACTGCCGCGTTGACAGGTACAAAAAAAAAAAAGTCCGACGCTTTGATCACCGGTCGTGACCGATCGACAGCACAGCCCGTATCCTATTATCGATCGTTATCGAACGCTTTATTGAGATACGTGTACGAATGGTGCACGGAAAGTTCCCCGTATCCGCGCGTCACACCTCACAGCTCGAATACCTTTCAAGCTGCCAATACACCTACAGGAAGATTCCCGAAAAGCTCCTTTGGCCTTTTGACACAAACTCGACGTATATTACCCGAAAACTCTCCGAACCGTAAATGCGGTTTAATAACGTAATATCTTTTTCGAAACGTACGCGCTTTGAACCAAAGTCTGCGTAAAAAAAAAAATCGCTCAGGCTTCTCTAACTCTACTGGATCGTGAAATACGACCAAAGTCAATATTTTTGAGCTGAATTTATTGACCGTTTAAAATTTTTTCTGAATTGAAATCTGCATACTTCAATCTATCAAACGTAACTTTGGAGTTTTTAATGGCTAGTGGGGAGCGCGGGGGGAAATTTCGTTGCGTAATAACTTGTTGGGTACGATGAATGCGAGGTTGAGATTTCGCGTAGAAAATTCGAGTTGGTATTGTACTTATTATTCTTTGTATTTTTCGTGAGACAGACGTGTTTTAGGTCACGGGATTAAACATTCTTTTAACTTTTTGAGCGATAGCAACAACGGATACAACATATGAACCAAACAAAATAACGCGGTATGGAGTTTAAAATTTTTTACAATTTCTGACACGGTTATATACAAGCGGAATGTTTTTCTCTTCTATAAACTCGGGAACTGCAACACATGTTAAATATTTTTGTCGCATACGAACTGTTATGACAGACATGGAAATCCTGACTTTTACGAAAAACGCAGACCACTATGCAATTATCTTTGGAAGTTATTATTTCATGTACGGGTTCTACATATATGAAAATGACCATAAAAGCTTGTCCTAATTAAAATTTATCATTAAAAGATAATAATGAATAGGAGGATTGGTGAGCAATAGATATACTGATTATCGAAATTATTTTCCAAACATAGATATAAAGAAATACTTTTCTACTACAAAGTAGAGAAAGCGTAGTGCACATTAATGAATATCAGTTAAATAACTTGGCTACAACAGTGTTATTATGATATTTACTATTTTACGTCGATATATCTGTCATATTTATATGCAATGTATATGCGACAATCCAAAAGCCATATCCAAGATTTGTTCCAAGGTTAAGCGTCTTCAATAAACGCTCACAGGAATAAAACAAAAGAAGAGAAAAGAGTCTCCCAAACCAGACACGGTGGCAGTAATTCTTCTGACGTCACTCCGCGCCGTTTAATGTACATTAACGAAGACGAACCGTAGATGCGCTATGTTATACCGCGCATAATTTCGAGCGTTTAATGGAAATTGGCGAGAATTAAATGAAAATGGGATACATCTCGAGCCCGAATTTCAAGTGTTTGATACATATTGCCGGGCTGTTCATTAGAGAAATTTGCCCTAAGTTATTCTCCGTCCTCTTTAATTCGCGCCGCATGTCCTTTGAGTCCGGCATAACCTCGGGACAGCTTCAAGTCCCACCGATGTTTGCATATTTCCTCTCTTTCAACCGGATAATTCAGAAATGATGCTACAGCGCGAAGTAGGAAAGTACGGGCAACCGGCGGCCAGAGGGAATAACGGCGCAAAAAGGCAGAAATAACGGGGAGCGCGGGCTTGGATACCTAAAAGCCCGCGTAATTAGCAAGAATACCCTCGTAACCGTTCCTTCGCCTCGAAACGGAAATCCTCGTTGCCAGGTTGAACTCCCTCCGCCTCTCACACCTTTCTCCCTCTTTCTCGCCCCCTCTTTCACTCTCCCTTCCTCTCTCTGTCTGCCTCTCTCTCTCTCTCTCTCTCTCTCTCTCTCTCTCTCTCTCTCTCTCTCTCTCTTCTCTCTCCATCCGGATCGAGCAGTCATGAATATCCTAACGAACGGCGAACTTCTTCGATGTATTTTCAATCGATGTTAATGGCGATACCGGAGCGTGGAACGTGAGAATTCGGGGTATAATCAGGGGCTCGCTCGAACGAAACTTTCGCACCTCCGTTTAATTTCGTTTAATGCCCCCTTCCTTTATTCGAGGCGAATAGGCCGCTTCGACGAGCCCAGGAAGAAGGACAACAAAGTGCAATTTTTCCCCGTCGCAAATTTGAACAATTCGGTAGGCATTAAAGGGCATTGGCCGCGCGGAACTTGGCGTTGTAAAAAGCGGGGCGGTTCGGCAAATAGGAGTTTGAAGGTGGAAATTCGAGTTGGAATTCCATCGCTGTTGGAACCTTTCGCGTGGTATACGTACCGTAGAATCAATGAATCAAAGTTCACGGTAAATAGTAGAGTCTAGAATGGACGACCTCGGCATTCGGATGCTGGCCATTGGACGAATGAAAAAATGAGGTCGAGTGAAACTGGTCATGGCGAATTCGTCGACTTTTGACATTATTTCCCCATAATCGAGGCTCGCATTAAATATTTCTTACATTTCAATTTTACAACACCCGACATTCTCCTTTTCATAGTATTCCCAGAAAAGTGGTAATTTCATTAACGTTCGCAGATGACTCGGTTAAAATTCCAAGAGGAATAAATCGAAGCATTCGACAAGATATGCTTGAATCGTCGTCTGTTCACGCTATTCCGAAAATTTCCATGGTGGGCGGCGCGAATCGCTAATCAAGCGATGTCATCGAAATTTATCGGGGAATTAAACAGGGCTACGCTATCAAAAATTCCAGCGCGAAAATAACCGTGGCTCCTTTCGCGCGGCAGATAGAAGATAAAGGAGATTTATTTTCCCCTGAATCCGAGAACACATCGGACCAATATGAAGGCGCGCTCGCCTCGCGAGAAGATTGGCGATAGGTGCGCTTGATGGATGGAAATTGCTTTGCATATTTTTCTGCCAGCTTCTCCTCGCACCCTCGCGCGCCTACGTTCTGCGGGAGGCAAGAAAACAAAGGGGGATGGAATTAGCGGGGCTCGAGTGTCTCCCGGCTAACGATGATCTACGTCGAATCTTTCGAAGCTTCGAAACTCGAGTGCTTCGAAAATAAAAATCAGACCGAGGTTATTCTAGTTTCCTCTAAGAGGAACACCGATTAAGTCAATAACCTTGCTGACAAGTATGACAATAGATATCGAAGAAATGCCAGTTATGGCGGATAAAAGATTCTATATAAAGCTACCTGTATTAATTAAATTAATGATGTTGAAGTACAGTGGCATGACGTTTCTTGAGAGAACGACATTGGTTTTCCATTAAGCAAATCGTTCTATTTCAAACTAGTCGGCAACACGAGCGATAATACGGTTAAGTTTGCAATACGATGAGAGGTAAGATTCGAATTCTGGACAGTCCCAAAAATTGCTCTACAGCTTCAATCTCTACGAATAAAATTTCAAAGTTCGAACACCGCTGGCTCCACGCCCACAGCCCCCCACGATGAGACCAGCAAATAATTTCAATCTTCACCTTCAATACTCTCTAAAATACTTATTCATCTCCATTCGCTAACGAAATTTAAAAAAAAACAGTGCACCACTATCTTCACACTCATCAACTTTCGCTCGTCTCCATCCCGTGTTACCAATATTTTTCATCCATCCCATTGGTCCCTCGGCTCGACTTAACCAGGTTAATTCCTTTGGGCTTGATTCGACGTGTTAATTTATCTGAGCCCGGGGCCGATCGGTCGGCCGTGAGAAAATTAATAAGAAATCACCCTCGTGGGTGGTGGGCAGGCCAAAAGGGAAGGATCTCGCGGCGCTATCTTCGCAGGCAGCGGCGCTTCGAGGTCGAGAAAGGGACTCCCCTCCCTTCCCCCGGGCGCGTTCTACAACCTGCTCGTTCGGTGGTGAAATTAAATCGGATAGAGAAGTATCGACGCGGAAGGGCGAGAGGCGTCAGCCCCATCAGCGCGAATCGAGGCGTGTGCACTCGACTTGAGATTATTCGACTCGCTGGGATACGGCCTCGCGTCGCCATGGAAAAGACACATTAAAATACTGAGGCGCAAGAGGAGAAACGAAAGGAATCACGGCCGGGCGGAGCTTCCGTCGGTAGGAATACTCGATGAAGGGGAATGCCGAATGATTCGTACAGAGGAATATGAGTGGACCTATCGTGCGTGGAGGCGCTTCACTGTATGCACGTCCGTATCCATTGTACCGTGCTCTTTCTCCCATGGCCATTTCTCGCGACACTACTTCCGCGCCCGCTGAAATAGGAGCTGTGAAGTTATTTTGCTGGATCCCCCATGGCACACGAGGTGAGCTAAACTGTCGCTCGAAAAATCGGTGATCATCCCGGATATTAAGGATTGGGAGTGTCTATATATATACAAATGTTGATTTGTTTAAAGAAAAATGCGATGTGTTATTAGGTGTAGTATTGGAAGAAGCATGGAAGATTGCATACTTTATTGTTTATATACATATGTATATACAAATTCATGATGTTACGAAGGAGATCCGGATGTTGATAAATGACTTATTCGACGATTCACGGTAGATGAAACTCGGCGAGGACTTCGAAAGGACGGTACTTCCAGCGGAGCTTGGGCCAAATTGATGCCGGAAGCAGTTAAGTATTCTCCAAGCATTCGAGCCGGATGACGACCTTCGATTTGCTGCACGATTCCGCGACGATGCCGCCACGAGTATTATACGGCAAAGGCAGAAAGAACGACAAAGTACCGAAACGTCGGTGTCTTCCTGAGAGAATAGAATGGTCTCCCTTTGTGCACGAATTACCCTATTCCAGTGATTCGCGTACGCTTCTGGGGCAAGTGCGCTTCCCTGGCATCTCCATCACTCGCCACGCTCCTCTTCTCGAATGCAGATCCCGGTCCTCTAGACTTTCGTAAAGCTACCCGGTGAGAACGAATAGCGCCAGGAAAGACACGTGGAACGAGGACCTCCGAAGTTGAATTCTAAGAAAGTTCGAGGTTTTCGTCCTCCGCCAAGCGCGGACAAATTCGCCGACTTTCGAGCAATGCGATCCGTCCTGCCCTTTGCCAGAGGCTTGGACAGCGCGGAGAGCCAACAAGTTGAAAAATCCCCTAGAATTGTCGCCTTATAAATTCCGCAAAGCCCGTCCGTGGCGTGGTTCTATCGGATGTTAATGGACCTCTGCTGTTTTGGTTAAATGCGCTAATAGGTTTTCCAGTAAATGTGTTTTGTGCACAGAAGCTTCATTCTTTGAGTACCTTTCTAGGGATATAAAAACAATTACGATCGTATAATGGGTAAAGCTTTGGAATTGCATTTGAAAAAAACTATTATAAAGACTTCGTCATTTTACATGTGAAATAAAGACAGTGATTTAAGTTCCATGCAAAAGCAATTAATGTTCAATGCACGAGAAACCAGAATAAAATCTTGTATTAAAGCATTGCTTGTCACTTATATCGTACACTGAGCGATCTAAGCGTCGCTTTAACGTAACGAGTTGCAGGTAAAATATTCGTAGCAATTATTCACCCCAATTAACGAAACGGAAGAAATTCATGTAGAACATTGAGGCACTAATTTATTTCTCCCGTAGGAACTTCTGCGTGTTTTCGAGGATTATCGAAAAGCTCGGAGAGTACCCAGGACATCGGAGATTTCGTTGAAGCACCCTCACCGCGCTGTTAAAATTTCTTTCATTACACTTATTGGAAGACGAATATCGGACATCGGCCAATCGTACCGAGCAAATTGTCCTTTAAAAGCCTTACAAAACGCTTCATTATGTCTCCCAGCTGCCGTCCTTAAATTATTCCTTAGGCGTCGATGGCGTTTACACGCCGGCAGGATCTCGTCGGTAAATTTTGCTAATCAATCGGAAACAAAGCGGGACTCGACGTACCTTAGGCAGGCGCAAATCTAACCAAAGAGACCTCGAGGAAAAGGGAAAATCATCGAGCTGTGATCATCGAGACGAGAAAATTAGCCGCCTCGACAAATCGGTCGGAAGGAGCCTAACAGAGTGGATAATACCGCCGATCTGCTCTTTAGATTCGTAATCCGACTCGGAGTTTTTTAATTTCCATTAATCCGTCGCCCACGTCCGCGTTTCCTCTTTTTCGTTTTTTCCTCGACTCCGATTTCCACCCAAAGATTACCTCATTGAGAACCGAGCAAAATCGGAATTCGTGCTGTCGCGCAAAGCCAAAGTGCGCTGTGCGTAATCGAACTTTTGCGTAGGCCTTCTTTTTTCTCCAGCGAGGAAGACAAAGATGTATAATGCGTATTATCTGAATTTGCTTTCTTTACTCGCCACATTTTCTATTCATCGACCACTATTGATAATTCATTACGACTATTAATAATTGATCGATTGGACTTTGCTTCGTATCTCTTTTTATTTAGTGAAACGTGTTTTGGCGCATAAATTTAATCTCGCGCTGACGTCACCCGATCGTTTGTTTCCCATTTTTCAGAAATACTACAACGCTTCATTTGGTAAAGGCTGCGCAAGAATCAAGTCGCTTATCTTTACATAGCCAAGTTTGTACTACAAGTAAAAACCAAGCACTCACTTAATTCAACATCATTGCGCTATTATCTCAGCTTCTATTAAATCACTCGGAAATTAAAGGCTTCGTACACCACAATACAGATTCTCAACAAAACCAACCAAGCAGATTATCTCAAAACATCGAGAGCTCCTTATCCTCTCTCGTCATACGATTTTAATTCGAATCTCCACGCTAACAAATATCCTGATCGTCGACAAGAAAAAGTATCCACTCGAAAGCACGGGCTTGGCCAGTTTCTTGGAAAGTTTCGATTTCTACTTAAAAGCAATTTAACGCGGATTAAAGTACAATTTGCAAGTTCGCCCGGGGTTCACGCGTTTCTTCGCCCGCCTTGGCGACAAAGCAAACATTCCTTTGATAAGCACGTAACGTCCCGGGAGAGGATTGCGTTGCCGCTGGCGCGAGACGATCGAGCATTTAACGGGATACCTAACTCGCGCTTAGCTTAAGTGCGAAAAGATGTTGCGAACCTTATTCAAAGGCGATTTTTCTCATCCGTACTGATCGCGCCCAGGAGATAAGGCGAGAGCGTCGAAGGACGCCGAGAGACGGGCAAAATAACGTCGCTGGATCTGCATAAATTATCCCGGCCGCCCCTCTTTTATTCGCATTTAATGTCCGCCAAACTACATTGCTCGAGGCGCGAAAACTTGCACGTTTAATGCCACTTTCGGTTAAACCAGCCGCCCGTCTTTCTTGGATATTTTTCACGTTGTCGTGGGAATAACGATGGGAAGGTTTCTCAGAAATCTTCCAGTGTACGTCGAAATGTGTCTACGCAGAATGGCTGGCCATATTAACCGTGTGGAATCGATCGAAACACTATAACACTATAAGCACTATAAACACAATAAGCTGTGGAACGCAGCTTATTACAGAGCATTACGTACTTCTATTCTCGATATACACGTGAATCGATTTAATGATTAAGATGCGCAAAATGCGTCAATCTTACGAATACTTTTCTTTTTCTTATTTTCAAAATTTACACTAATTTAATAAATCTTTATGAGAATATAAGAAAGATCGAAGCGTACGTAAAAGTCATCGATGAAATGAAAATATGAAAGGTCTTGAAACTCCGTAAGGAAGAGTGAGGAATGACAAAGTTTGTCCGTAAGTGGCAATCATGTTCCACGCTCTCCCTGAATATCGTTCGTGCCTCCTCGTAAACGTCGTTCAAGCCCCCAAAGGTACGCGGTATCCGAGCCTCGTATTCTCAAGGCATATTCGAATTCGCATGATCGCGAAGTAGGTAAACGAGTCTCCCAAAAACGTCGAAACTCAGCGTGGACGGGTAAGAATCTGCGAAGATTGCCGATGAGTGGAAGTAGCTCCATCATGGAATTTTCTCGAAAGGCTTGGCCTGGTTCCACGAGATGCTTGCCGGGATGACGTCATTCCTCTTACCCTCGCGAAAATTCACGACGCCCGGAAGAAGTCCCGGTCGCCTGATTTTCATTATACGTACAGAACGGCCCCGTAGCCCAAGAAAAATTCCCGTAAATTACTCCTCAAATGAGGCATAGAGTCGCCAAATTGTATTTACCCGCATTCGCCTGTAAATCCCCTCCCCCCTTGCCCCTCCGCCATCAACCAATTCCCCCTATTCCTATCCGCAGCCTTTTCCCATTTTCAACGTATCGCAGCGCGATTTCGCAGCCGCCAGTCATCGATTCGCCTTTTCTCCTCTGCCCTCCTTTCTCGGCCGCTTTATTCCCCGAGTAAAAACCTGCGCGCGAGTTAAAAGGCCGAGCACGACGAGGGCGGATTCAAAGGATTTGAGAAGCGCTATATCGGTTTGCCACGATAATAAGAAAATAAGTGAAATCATCGTTATCCTCCTTCGACCTTTGCTCTCGCTCCTCTGGCCCCTTACGTGCTCTCCTGGATGTAAGGATATCCCGAGACTCGCAGAATACCCAGGCCCGAGAATGGAAAAAACTCGCCGCAGTATCGTCTGCGTCGTAACTTTTTTCTTCCTCGCGGGGTTATCGATGGCTATTAGAATTCTAAAAATGAAAACGAGGCCAAAGGGGGATTCGAAGCAATGCCCTATAAATTTTCTAACCGAATAGGGGCAGGGTAATGTATAAACTTTGATATCTCGCTTTTTAGCTCGATAGACCGCCGCAGCGTACGTGTAAAAAGTTGTTTAACGCTCGATGGGAGTACGGAATTTCGAAATGTGAAAATAACGGTGACGCGTTATTAGGATAAGGATGCGAGTATAATATAGAATCGAGACTTGAGCCGTCGGGTAAAATAAAGAGATATATTATTCAAAGTAATTCTATAAATGCCCTCTACAGCCGAGCTTTGAATTTCCCAAATACAATTCCATATTGGTTCGTTATCTTACGTCACTCTCAACTTAGATTACTCCAATCAAAATTCGCTACCCACCATGATTCGGATCGCGCTAAAAACTTCCCAATTACGAACCTCCTCGTCCCTCCCAAGATCAAAGAAACGTGTTTCATGCGCAATCAAACTGCCAGGACGCACATTAGATTACGGAGAGTTAACTCGCGTTTCACGATCAACCGGCGAAGCCAAGGCGTCTATTGGAAGACCTCGAAGTGTTTCGGTTCCTGAGGGATTTTGGGGGTGAAGTCGAAGACAAAAAGGAAAGCGGCAGACAATGGATCCCCCAGGAGAAGGGCTAGGAATAAGGAAGGGGGCGGACGTAGAAGCGGCGAGCGGGTCTTGCGTAATTGTCACGTAATAACGGCACGACGGTCGCCATAATCGTTCGTAAATTGCTGTTTTAATTGGGCCGGGAGCGCACAGTCAAATAATGGGTCGTCGGTGCGCACGCACGGTAGCCTCGACGATCCTTATCTTAACTACCGATGAAGTACCGAAATACGCCGATAAACCGCGACGCCCGGCCGAGACATTAGTTAACCATCGGTAAAACCCCAGGAGTGGCCTCTAGCGGCCACGATTGCCGGAGCGTGCTCCAAACCTCCATCGTGTCCAGCCAGGAGGAACGAAATTTCACCAGCTCCACAATCTCTCGTTTGTACCTGGCGATCGAGTACGGAAAATTCCTGGAGAGAGGGCGAACCGCGAGGGGGACTAGTTGAAAATAATTGACAGGACTCTTGTATAAAAGTCTTGTGCTATTCAATTAAGATAGGGTGTTGTGCAGAATATTGGAAGGTTGGGGAAAAACTCTTAGGCTGTGAGGTTAACGTCTAGTGTATAATAGGATGTATCAGGAGAAGGATGCACGAGCGATTAAATTCATGGTAGAGAATATTAGGCGTGCAGTTTGCATCGTTGATAGTTGGCGCGGATTGATAGGTTCTGGTGTTAAGCTAAGATGCGATGCTCGTGATCGTAGTTACATCGGGATGGAATTTGATTTATACGTTATGTATAAATAAATAAATATATTTGATTATACGTATTATGAGAGTTTGTGTTAGCAGGACGTTATCTATCAAGTTTTCTAATATGATCGAGATAACGGATGCGTATATTAATGATGAAAATTCGTATCATTGATATACGCATATCATTATAGAGAAAGGTCAACTGTATTGTTAAATCTGCAGGAAATTCTGTTCGCTTTGCAGCATCGTACGCAAGTTTTTTAAAATCGCACTACATTTGCGTGTCAGATAGCACGAGGAACGAAATTCCGGACTCTCGACCATTGCTCATTTCTACGTAGCGATCGAGGCAGCGCGATAATGCCTCGCTCGCTTATTACACCTCATTGCACCGTCGCACTTTCCCGATTTGCTCTCGTGACCGGCAACTCGAGAAAGAATTACCGCGTTTTCGTACAATCGGAACACTTAAAAAGCAATCGAGCACCGAGGACTCGCCGTAATTTCAGTGTCACGCCTTGGAAACAAATGACAAGGTTGACCGATATCCTCTCTCTGTTCTTCTCATACGGAGAATCGTCGACGGGATTGTCGGAGGGTGATGGATGAGGATCCTTAGTGGAAGGAATATGAGAAGACTATTCTTTAATTGGAATACACTTTAATATTTAGTAATAATTAATTTTTGCGCGTAGAATAACTATTTTCTCTTCGTTTCAAGAAAAATCTTTTCATCGTAAAATTCGTACTTGCAACTGATCGAATACGACTTTACCTGCTGGACGTTTTATAAGGTTGGCTTATCTAATTAAATCTTTGAAATGATTGCACAAGGATTTTTGCCATTCCATCGAGCAAGATTTGAGAATGCCTATTCCTGTCTTGCGCTCAAGTGACCCGAACGCGAGCAGAATATTTAAAACGTTGGAGAACTAAAATATTCTTCCCTGCGCACCGCACGTCATTATGTGATTATACGATTAAATATTCCCTCTGACAGAATAAAACGGTAGTGGCGGTTTTATATGTTCCAAGAATCCGATTATAAACTTTTTACGAAGACGAGGCTGATCAAATTTCTGCCTTTACACCAGATAAACTAATCTATTCCGTCCCGTTGGAACTAACTTTAAGGCCCCGCCCGCAAAATGCTGATTATAATATCGCTGATGGTCCCTCTAAAGGGGGATTTATACATCCGTGTCAAAAAGCAAATAAGGCAGAAAGGGACAGACATGCGTACATATATTTATTACAGTATCTCTAATCTTACAACCAAAGATCAAAATCTTAATTCTGTATCGATACATTTTGACTACATTTAATCCTACAAATACTATTAATTCTACAAAGCGCACATATTCTCTCGAAACGTACTCTAGAGCTGAAAATAAGAAACTCATCCTACACCCGGTAAACCCTGATCACCAATGCCATTCAATCCGGAAGTTAATACTCAATTAAGTCTCTCATTCTTCAGAAAACTCTACGTATAATACATCGTAACGCAAAGCAACACAGGGATAACAGCAGTACCTCCATCTTGAATCTCTCGAACATAATTTTAAGCTCTCCAGCCGTACCAATAAAGTCCTTCATGAGTAATCAATATCAAGCGGGAGGCGACACGAAGTTATTTTAACCGACAAAAGTCAGGCTCGATCTTCTGACCTATCGATGATTGCCGGTACACGGTACGTTAACCCCTCTAAAATTGGAATGTCAAATTCAGCATCTTTCGGCAGCGCTGCGAAAAAGCATCGAGGAACATCAAATCCACGATCTATTTGCGGTAGGGCAAATGCGATACGGCCGTTCGGTGTTCATTTTCGGTTCCACGATGGGCAACAGGGCCTGTGACGGAAAGCATGACGCCGCATACAGACTCGTGTCCATCAACCGCGAGGATTGGGAATGGCAACTGGCTTGGTGTAGCGTCGGCGCATACCGCGGCTACAGTTTCCGCCATTTACATACCAGCCGTGCGGCGCGTTTCCTCATTAGGTGTACTTAATTAGAAAACTTCGGTGCCGCATGACGTGGGAATAAATCTCTTTGTGACAGAGCCCGGTTGCTCCCACGAAGTCGCACAAACGTGCGGCGACCTGGAAAAGCGCTGTGCTTCGGCGAAAAATAACCGCGACTCTCCTCCCTCGCCCTCTCTTGGAAATACGTTTTGTGAATAAGCATTCGGGAACAAGGTTATGATTAAATGCCTTTCGCTCTGTGCTAGAGTGGAAGAAAGGAATATCGTGTTTGCAGTGTGAAATCTGTGTATCGAATCGGGTGACGATAATTATGGGTCTTGATCGACTTTACTGGTCTATATAGGGATGGTAAGAAGAGTTTAATAGTTGAAGTACTAAACGCTGCACAATGCTACTGTGTTAAATTACAGCGTTGAACTCGATCTTCTTGCCCCGGCAGGTCACTCGATACTCTGAAAATCTCTACTCGAAAAACTTTTAACAACCCCATCGTTCCTGCCATTTGGTCCTTTTCATTGGTTGTTGGATGTATTGCTGCACCGTAGGTGGAGCAGTGATTCGATTTCTTATTGCGACACAGCGACACGAGGGACGTGTCCCTACATATTTTCTACATTATTTTTGTACGTTCTGTGACGATCAATTTAACGTGTTTTAATATAGGATGTCACGAGAAGCATTTAAGACGTAACATAATCGATGATTTCGAGTAAATTTAAGATACGGTACACCTTCGGATTTTTTGCCATCTAAAATAATTCGATGTAATATTGGCTATTATTCTTGCATATATTTTGTGCTGAATATATTTTACACCGGGCTTTTCCGTAAACTTCAATTCAATTAACAGGATTCCTTAAAATTAGTTATAACGTACATGCCTTTATCCAACGTTCCTTGAAAAAATTTTAATTTATGTTCGTAGTTACATACTGAAATATTCAGTATCGCAAGGAAAAGCGTAATGTGGGTCAGCGTAAAAAGCGAGTGCAAACATTTCCAGCGGGGAAATTTGATTTGAAGACAGGTAACGAAACGTAATAGAAGGTAACCGTAGTTCTAACTTGCGAGATTTAAGCTACGGTCATACTCGCAACAATTTTTTTGTTTGACATTCTCTGCCGTTTTAAAATAGATCAAAATGTTTCATCTCGCACAAAGTAATTCTTACCGAACACCAAGTATTCTGATGCATATTATTCGATGACGAAAAGATGACAGTCGGCAGTGCTCAAATCTAATTCTTCAAAACAAGTTTTGTAGAAAGGTACAAAAAAAGTCGACATATCATCTCAACGTATCCTTCTCTCTAAATAGTAATAGAGCATCGAAAGTGCAGCCAGCATCGGAAAGTAAATCTCCTCTTCTCTCACTAATATTCCAAGCGCCACCTACTCATCCACCATCGATACACAATCACCATAAAAACACCATATTTGCATGCATCCTGATATCAACTACCCTCAAAGTAGAATCCAATTAAACGTAAACAGTTACACCAAAAATATAATGCTATTAAACGTATTACGGTCAGACATATTAACCCAATACATCAGGTCGGCTTTATACTCACTGTGCGCTAGCAGAAAAGGGGGAAAAAACTCGCCGGCGTCGCCTTCAGGGGCAAATGACAGTGCACAGGATGCGCCGGTCGGATAAAAAGTCGGACAACAACGATTTTTCTAGATGATCATTCTCTGGTTACCCGGCTGCAAGGAGAATGTCTCGTAGAGGCGAAGGATCGTTTTACAGGTTGCATAGCCGGTTGTTAATCTTGCCAATTAACGGCCGCCTCGAGACGTAATAACGCCTTGGGTGGCGGGAGGGGGCGCGCGAGGAGAAAAATAAAGAAGGGGGAGAAGACGAGAAGGGAGGTAACTTGAAACTTGACGAGGGCCAAAGGAAAATTGAAAGAGTGGACGGAAATCCACCTTGAGCCCGGAAAACTTTAATTATTCCTCATATAAATCGTTTCTGACTCGGCGCGAAGTGGGTGATAGTAGGGGGCCTTCGACAGGCCGTGGCGTGGAGCCTCGCCGAGAATTGAAATCCACTCTACCGGAATAGGGTCAAGTAAAGCCCGACAAATCGGGATCTTATTAGGCTTCAATGTTCAGGCGTCTCGGCCGACTTTGAGATTGATGAATTCAGGATTTGACACACATCCCTCGCCTTCGACGTGACTGCCATTAAAATTTCGGCGCCCTCTCGTCGTGATAAAACTGTTGTCGTATTCATAACCGGAAATGGATGGGATTATATCAGGGGTCGGGAATCGATTAGGGGGCGGCACGAGTAATCTGTGGATAATCGTCTGCTGGCTGAATTAGTGTAATTAGCGATAACTTTTAGTATCACCTGTTCAGATAGTTTCATCAGAATATTTAAGCGGTTAACCGCGGAATTTATCGTGGAAGGTAAGGCAGGAATGAGACGCGGAATGATTTAACGATAGATGTAAAGCACGGCAACGAAGGATTACATTTTTATTCGATGAGACATTGGTTTCGTTGCAAATGAGTTCTTGTGGTGAATGAGCATTTTTTATTTTACAGTATGAGTATAAGGGTGAAGCGTGGTGCAAGAAAATCATGGACTAACGTGTATACACATCGAGTGCGGTTAACAACTGGTTAAGATTGTTTACTGGCAAGTAAAACAAACGAAAAAAAATACGCATATTTTCGTATCATTCTTCGAATTCTGTAACATGAATTCATATCAATTTTAAATTATTAAAACTATTAAATTGATAAAGTAAATATATATTTCGTGTTATGTATACTATTTTCCATTCGCGTATTTTTATCGCATATATAAACAATGTAGGAAGTTGATGCGTTAAGCACGGGAATGAAGCTTTGCCGATCGATGGATGAAGTTGAATCCGGAACGAATTTTACGGTTTACCAGGCGAATACCTCAGTCGAAGCTGCGAAGGAATCGACGAACGAAGTGCACCGCAATTAAGAGAATAGAGGCGCGTGCTAATTAAGATCTAGCTTTGACTAATGGCCATTAATCGTTCCTCGCATAAATGAAGTATAATTCACCTTGCGGTGTAATATACTTCGCCGTAGACGGTTTACACAGACCGCAGTTACTTTCAGGTACGTGCTGGGTGATTTAAGCGCCTCTTGTTAATGAGCCGCGCTACTGCACTGGAATAAATGCGCTCGACATGATTTTTGCTCGCTAATAATTCGCAGTCCTACCAGCTGATTTTAACCCTTTTTCCCCAACGAATCAATGGAGAGAACTGACAATGAAGTGCCTCATAGACGATACGTTCTGTGGACAAAAGTCGTTACTAGTCCACGAAGATGATTTGTAAATCCTTCTTTTTGCTGTTATTAAGTGAACACGATAACACTGTCAACCGAATGTCAAGTTGTTATAAATGTAAACTTTGTTGTTATAAATGTCTATCTTTTTTCACATTTTACCTCAAAGCTTAATCGTAAGAACCTTTGATCTTACGATAGCTTGACGCATCCAATATTCAGAAGCTAATAAGCAGCTATTACTGAAATATGAACATATTTATGTAATTAAGCTTTTTTGCGTAAATAACTTTTAATTTATTTATATTTCTACATCTCTGATGCATCTAGCTTGTAGCACTTTTTAGTATAACGTAAACGAGATATATATTTCAGGAATACTTAAAGACATACTATGCATACGGCGATTATTGTAGAAGCAATTAGCTTCTAAGTTTGGGGTTTACTATGCATTCTCCGTTATATAGTAAGTTTGCGCGTATCTATGGGTAGAGAACCGCAGGCGAGCATTAATATCGGGCATATGAAGAGAGTAAGGATTATCCATCTTCCGGTTAAGGCTGCAAATCAGACGAAAAGAAAAAAAGAAAACAAGGTGAGAAACGATATAAATTTATAAGAAACTCCGAGCATCGTCAGGAATATATTTTATCCGTGTACACTGACGCGTACAAGGTGAGAGAGATATGTGGTTATACTCGATAATAAATCACGTGGGATTAAAATATAAAAATGGAGGGACCGAAGCGTGTACGCGACGCGAAAGCAAACATATATGTATATCGCGTGTCGGTGATTTGATATACGGACGTGTTTTGTAAGATGGAAACTGAGTCGTTAAATCTTAACCATTGTAGGAATAGACTTTCACGAAAAGGAAGTAAGCACAAAATATACTGCGGTCGATTTTATTCCAGGCTTAATGCTCCTAGCAATACACATTCTTTTTTGTATACAATATTCTATTTTTAATACTAAATTTCAAAGTTAAAAGTATAGCGATATAAGTATATGTCTTTGGATGCATTCTTCTGAATCTCAGCCTAAATAACGTCCATACGATTAAACAACAGCAATAGTTATTGCAACAAAAGAAAAATCTAGAAACTTAGGTACCAAATCGATATATTACCTCTACAATTCTCGTTCTCGTATAACAAAAAAACTCCAAGGAGAAAAGACTTACTTTGGTAAGTAATGCAAAAAATCAAATCAGCAATCAGGAATAAATATATTTGAAGCCAAATCTATACGTCTTATTCCACGTCTCGCCTGTTTGTTGCAACAAGATCTAACAAAAGTCAATGGTTTCCCAGGGATATACTGCATATTGAACATGCTATAATATGGCAGGCATAATACTGTAACGGTGATGTCCCGTAAGCTCAATATAGAGGACAAAGGGAACGTTAATCTGGATGTTTCTCCACGAACCTGAGACAGGGTCACGTACATACCACTGTAACAAAGTTTGCAACATCGTGGAAGGATAGTTTTTAATATCTCACGGATCGATGACCACCGCGCAACACAGCAGAAACTTTGCTTTCTTCTTATCTACATGTCGTTATAATTAAAGTTTAATGTCGTCTTCACTGATATGCAGAGACATCAATTTGACCAAACGTGAAACAACAATAATTGATCTATAAATATTATATACTTGCTATTAACATGTCGATCGATCGAGATCATACTCTACAAAATAGTCTGCGTTGTTTAAGAAGTCCTACAAACGCAAATTCGATCAAGATTATACGATAAAACGAACAACGTCGGATGATTCTTGAAAAATGGATTAACGCGATATACACGCGTATAGTAAATCGATAGCTCCATAATCACGCAGCGATTTTGCATTGGATCTTGAAATTTAATCAAATTACACGAAGCTGCACATTTTCCTTATTATACTTCGATGATAAAATTCCAGCAACACCTACAACCAATAATATTCTACATTATTAGTCAGGACGTCAGAAAGAAGAATCCCGTCGTTAAGGGACGGCTGGACAGAGGCAAAAACTCATTTTCGCTCGGCAGGCCGACGAATGTCCGCCATTACTTCGCGCAAATCGCGAGATAATCTCAGAAAAAAATCCTCGATCATTTCTGGGATTTCTTAAACCGCCGCGCTTTTTCTTCCTTTTTTTTCCCCCAGCCTTTCAGGAAAGTTTCGCGAAAAGTCGAGGATGGTGCGCGCGACAGACGCCAAGTTTTCTCCGGTGTTTTTCTGGCCTTTCCTTTTTCATAAACGAGAAAAAAAAGGGAGGAGAACGTGCAAGGCGGAAAGCAGCGGCGGAAAAAGGGACGAGCGAGGAGCGTCCGGGAAGTGGACTCGCTATAGAAACGTGAAAAATCACGAGAAGCCCTGGCGGTGTCGCGCATCCGCATGCCGGCGAATAAAGTCACGGTACACACCGAGGAATCACGGGCGAGCTCGAACGAAAATTAAAGGCTCGCCTGTTGAAAGCTTGAAGACGGCTCTGCACTTAACCAGGAACGAGGAAAATCTCGTTAGCTTTCCCTAAGATTGCCGGCCACGATATCCGCACCGCGAGACACGAAAAGACGATCCTGACATATCCGGCATCCTCCTTGGAAGGAGCCAGCGGAAAGGGATGGCTGAGGAAAAGGTAAAACCGACGGAAAGGCAAAACGCATTTCCCCTGCGACACCCGAAATCGAATCTAGGCCATTATAGTTTGCGGCAGTAACTTTGCTGCGGCCTTTCAGTGGCGCTCCTTGGATTTCGCCCTGTCTCTTCGATGACTGTTAATTCGCAACCTCCAAGAAACGAGACGATTCGACGCTTAAAAGTCTCTCCGCACTTTGCGCAACCACACATCGTGGGCTTTGAAAGGATTGGTAATTAGAGAAAAATAAACCTGCGTATGTTGCTCGTTAGATACCTTATAAATTGATGGGACGTATCTTGTCGTAATGTTGTTAAAACACGCCTCGTTAAAACGTTCTCCATTTTTAAACAGTTTGTTAGGCGCATTTATTGGCCATGTAAATGAATTCTTTTAGTACCAAAAATTCGGTATTTCCGAATTGACTAAAATAGGATTTTGCATATATCTCCCGGTGTAATACCGCAGGCTGGGCAAAAATGTCATTTTGCTTTACGTTTAATTTAAAGAGGAACTGAATATTTCCAATAATCTATTTATCTCTTATGTAGGCTCGTTAAAAATTCTTTCTGTTTCGCCTCGGAAAAAGGAGGAAAAATAGTACATTGCGCAAACGGATAAAAGCCAAATGAAATTCAGTACGGCGGTAAAATTTGTATAAATGAGAGGGATAGGTACGCTTGCTCATTAATTTCTTTGTCGGCATTCATTAATTCTCTCTCCAGTATTAAATAATTGTTACCTTATCGATAATGATGTGCGACTTGATTATAAATCTTTTCATCTGTCAAGCACTATTTTCGCAGCAGCTCTTGAAGCCTTAACGGCTCTCTTAATTAAATTGTTTTACGCAACACTGGACATATGCTGTAATAATGCTCTGTGACAGAGTTAATTCGTCTCCAAGAGAAGCACGCAGCGGTCAAATCTTATTCGTATTTAAGCTCGTTACCAGGAGGTATATTCTGTGCTACACGATCAAAAAATGTTAGATCACCACGATTTCCTTTCCTTTTGTTGCGTGTAAGCTCGTGCATCGTCTTTCATCTTATTGCGATTCTCCATTCTCGAGGTATCGCTTTTTCTGTAACGTTATTTTTTGCTCCTTGGAAGAGGCTTATCAAAATATTCATCAATGTACACAAGCTGTCAAAGATACCAGTACTGAATTCATCTATATTATACATTCATACTACATTCATCGATGCATATTAAAATATAATAAAATAATATTGTAGAGACGCAGCGTTCTTTATATTATCTGTCAACGTGATCATTGATATAAAACGAAGCCTTAGGGAAAAGATAAAGTATAGTTTACGGTGAAAAAAATATAATGCACCATATTAAAGGATACCTTTATTTTAATTTAACAATAAACTAAAAGAATAGAAGTGCAGTAGAAAAGAAGGAAATATATCTTTCGAAACATAATGTTTAATTAAAATTCGTCGACACATCGTCTTGGCGTGAACAAGCTTTCACGTAGTTCCATAAATTCTACGGTAAAACGAAACTATAAATTCATAGAATCTTAAATTAAATGGCCAGTATCGATTCCTTAACTGCATTCAACCAATTTAATTTCATCGAAACTGCAATTCGCTCTTGCAATTTATTTAACCTCGATCGCTAATACATTTATCAGTGGAAGCACCGTATCCTATCTCATTCCAGACGATCGAAACGAATTAGTTACAGAATTGCTTGATTTGCTTTGAAGACACAGTATTGATGCTGTAACTATACCTACGTCACAATATAATATAACAATTTATTAGAACCACGCGAAAACATGCATTTTTCTACAAACCAGGAAAATCTTATGTTCAAAAGTTGTTTATAATCAAGTGGTAATTAATTTTTTTTAATAAATACAATGTTTCAATAAAAATAATGGAAAATTAAGTTGCTTTCTTATATGGACAATTACAGAGATATCAACGATGCATTAAGATAAAACTATAGTTCAGAAATAGATGTTACAAAACTTCATCAAATTATTTCATGTATTACGTAACTGAAATGATATTCAGACTTTAAAAGATGTCTTTTAAATGCAAACAATTAATGGAAATTATGTAAGTAAGTAAATTTTCCATTGTCTGCTCTGTCATTTCGTAAAATTAGTAAATCATTTTGTCGGTATATCCGAAAGGATCTCTTGTACACAATGTTCGAAAGTGGAATCGTGAAAATTAGAACGGTTACTGAAAAATTCCGAGGTTAATATTGCCTGCCCTTTGCACGGCGTTTCCCGTATAGAGCGGCAAATTAATATTACCGCGTAACTGGAATGGCTAAAAAAAAGGAAACAACGCGCGACCGTGCCCCTTTTCAACATCAACGAGATAATTCTCCCCTGCTTGTTTTCCAGGAACAATCGTATTCGCCCGTTATTGCGCATTTATTCACATCTCTTCGACCGCATTTCCTATCCGCGCAAAAATTCCGCGCAACTTCGTAAGACGCGTGGTTGCTTATTCGCGTATTTCGTGCGACACAGTTTCGAAATTTGCAATCACGTGATGACTTTTCAAAAATTTCAAAGTGCACCAGCGTGTAATGGACATTGAAATTTATTCATCTTTTAACCAATATATAATAACTTATGGTTTTCAATCGACGAATCAGAATTAATCAATTTGTTAATTGACTACGGTAAAAATTATTGCCGTAAATCAATATGCTTGATATTGTATCCGATCTTTATCGCGAAATGAATTTCGCGGTACCTATCATTTAAATTAGATATCGTCGATAATGTATTGACAATCTATATCAAACATCAACAATTATCAGTATATTAATAAACCGTGCAAAAGTCGAAATACTGGACGAAAAAGCTTTGAAGAAGTACAGGACGAGTGAGAATATTCAGAGGAATTGTGATTCTCGTCTGAACTTGTAATTTTTGTTCTTTACTGATGTACGTAAAATAGCGTTTTTCTTTTCTTCATTAACTTTTCCAATACTCTTCTGCGAATCGTCGACCAACGATATTCCCAAAATTTGCAACTCCAAATGATCTCCAATCGCACTGCCGACTTGTAAGAATCGAATAACTTCCACTATACTTTCGAGCCATGTTCCCCCTTATCTCTTTGAAAGACGTTCCTACTTTTGAATTCGACGTAAGTATCTCTCGTGGCAAGGATGCCCGTAACACTCACTTTGCACAAAGGAATTACTCGTGCTACTCAGCCAAATTGAAGGAGGAATCTTTCGTCCTACGATCTGCGGCACAAGGGTTCGCGGTTTCAATGTTTCATGTCTGTCGCGCGTTCACCTACCTAACCACTGCCATAGAAATACATAAAACAAACCTTTTGAAGTGCTTTCCCGCACGTACTCATGTAGACACTCTCCCCCCTCACCGTCTTCCTGACGTATTTGCATATCTCTTCGCATGAGAATAAAAGTTTATCTCAGATATGCCCTATGAAACGTCTCGTCTCCAGCTTCTCTGAAAACTGCAGTGTACTTAAATTGTACAACTTAATTACAAAAAAATGGTGTATATATATATATATATATATATATATATATATATACACACATGTATAGACGATAGGGAATCGTAAATTCAAAGGGAATCGAAATTTCCTTTGGGGATTCATCGGCGTCCATCAAATTCGGTTCCCGTTCCATAAACTACGACACGAAATTCGTCCCAGCCATCGTTGTATTATTAATATTCATTTGGTTCGACGCGCACGCGTTACTCGCGTTCTGCATTAATGACTGTGAATGTCGATCATTAGTATTTAGCAGATACAAATTTTAAATATTATAAAGTATATCCGAAGCACGGCTTTCCAATATGACTAAAGATATTTTGATGTATATTTCGTTTGCCATCTGCATAGTGCGTGTTTTAAAAAATAATTGACGTTCTAAATTAATAATAAACGACACCCAAAAATTAAAACTACTTGGATGTAGGATATATTTCAGTTGCATAACGATTTTTCGCAAAATGATACTAAGTTACACACATTTTTTCAAGCTTTCGGCGTTTTGCGTATGGAAAAATTGTTCTGATCTGCATAACCCCTTTGTCGCTTGTCATAACCACAGTTTTTAGACAGTCTCAAAGCATATATCTTGTTGTGCGAGCTTAACAATCAATTTACCAAGGCAAATTTGTCTTCATCCTTGACAGCAGTACCCGTTGAAAGTGTAAATTTTCACCGTTCTTTTATATTACAGTTAAGCGTAGGATATTCATTCAATTTATATTTCAAAACCCATTCTCCACTCATTTACCATACGATATATATTATAAATCGCTTGATTTACGAATGGGGGTATAAAAAAAATCTGAGATCACAATTGTAAGAATTTAAGCACTATCAGTAATAACGAACGTAATGTAGTGGCTACAGACCCAAATTTCTGTTATAAAAATGAAACTATCGACTATCATTTCTTCTAAACCCATCTTCAGGATTAAACTTATAAATCTGAAGAATTGTTTTGCATACAGACTACTGTCTGGCGCCACTACTTATCAAATTTCCCAGGTAACATCGTCAAGATACAAAAATTAATTTCAAATAACAAATGTCACATTCCAAATAAGAGGTAAGCTCACTTACTTCACTATCAGCATCATCCCTACAAACTAACCCAATTCCAAAATACAAAACCGTGCACTCCGAAATCCATATTCATCTCTCTATTAGCTTCTGCACGAAAAATTAGCTTAACCAATAAACCGATCGATACATCGAGCATTTTTAATCTCTGGGATTTTTGATTCGCCGCCCAACGTCTCTTTCACGCTATATGCTACTGTTCTTTTGCTCCATAGCGAACGACGGCTCTCAAGTTGGACGATCGTGCCGAAAATTAAACGAACCAACAAGCGATCCCCTTTCTTCCTCCTCGCGGAGGTACAAAGACTCGTTGTTTCATCGACACTCCGCTGGCGGACGATCGGGCCAGACACGCCTGCAGAAAAAGAGGGTCGGTTTTTTGGCAACGTTATCATTCCGCGACTGTAGCCGACCTTCTTCGCGGGCGAGGTCTGTAAGCCTGTCACGTACCAGGCATTCTGGATTCCGGCGGCTAAAGCTCACGTCATATCCAGACGAAAATTGGAAAATGCTCTTCATTTTCATCCGCGCACGCCAGCCAGGCTTCTGCTATTGCGGATCATCGAAACTGCTGATTCTACACGTTTCCGATCTTACTCGATCGCCGTCTATGATATACGCATTGCTACTCCCTCGTCGACACCTTTGATACGTAAGCGTTTAGGGGCGCAGCCAGATCCGTTGGAAGGGGGGATTTTTAAACCTTCTTACGGTGTCCTTGCCCCAGCTTTTTACCTTTGATAGTATTTCTTCATAAAATTGAAGAACCAAGTGCTTCATAGTTGCTAAAGGACAATGGTGAGCGGATGAAAAAGCGAGGCATGCCGCGACTTTTAATCGAGTTTCGTGGAGAAATGCAATCGAAGGACATTGCTGCATGATCCTAAAATACCAGGAGAAGTATATCATGTTTAATCATACGCTCACCTCTTGCCATTATGGATCAACCAGATCGCTGATTCTAGACGTTTCTGATCTTATTCGATCCACGCCAATGGTTCACGCACGGCTAGTCTCTCGTCGGCAATTTTGATACGGAAGCGTTTTTGGGGTGCTATTTATCCGCGGATTTTCGTATTTTTTATGATATCTCCGCCCCGAGGGTCCGCCAACCTTTAGCCCTGAAGGCATCGCCTGTCATATCGAATGACTGCATGCGTTACGAAGTAATCGTAACGTGCCCATGGTAGACAAGTAAAACACGATAAAAGGTATCCCTTCTCATTTAATCTCCTCGAAGAATACGATCGATGCAGAGATGTACAGTGTTATTTCATCGTACTACAAATGCAACTATTATTCCTGTCTGAATACCAGTATGAATCATCCAGATAGTTACCTCATAACTATTATTAGATATATCTTAATCTATCGAATCTACAACATACGCATCACACGAAAATTATTTAGAACTTGATTTAATATGTGGACATTTATTAACTACGATACACGCTACTTTGAGACACTTCCCAAACAACCGAATCTCTAGCATACGTATAACGTGCAAAATTACCCGGAGGCTGATTTAGGGTTTGAATCCACCGTAGCTTAGAGTCCAGCGCCGCGGCTCTTTAACGGGCCACCTGCGTCGACACGTGGCCGCCCTGCAATAATTCCATCCGAAAGTGGCGGTGGAGGTATGCAGAGTGTGCCATCGAGGAGGCCATTGTCCGGAATATGCGCAGTACAAACGACACGAGCCTCGAGGGGCTGATCTAGCCTCGTCGATGGATCCTTTAACGTCAAATTTTCAATTGGAAAGTCTCGAACGACGGCGCTACGTCGATGGGGCGCGGAGAGGGGCGGAGCTGAGGTCTGAGTGGGTAGGATAGATAGCAAAGAGGAAGCGGGAGGGAAGGAGAAAAAGGGAGGCTGAGCCGTGATATTACGTAATAAATCATCCGAATCTCGCGGTGTCATACAATATGGGCCTGTGCAGGTGAACGACGTCTATACCAATTTTCATTCCAAGCGACATTCGACGTTGCCGTTGTACCTCCAGTCCTTTCAGTTTCGCCCCCCTCCTCCCTCCTCCTCGCACGGCCCTGTGCCAGCCGGCTCGACCAATTCTATAACCAGCCCGCGCTTCCGGTTCCCGCTGGAGATTAATTCGTCCTACGTCATCCCCAAACTCGTATTTCAAGTTCGAACACCGGCTAGTGTACTTTAAAGTGTGAACCTTTAACCTTTAACGCGAACCACTCGGCTGTTGGAGATTTTTGTACGGATCGTCAAGCTTGGAAAATGCGAGTTGGACTTAGTACGCGAAAAGGTAGCACGTAGCATTCGTAGCACGAATAGGATAAGTAAGTAGCAGCATCGGTATAAGGAGATGGCACTTGTGAACCTTTACATTGGCCATTGCTCCGGATATTTGATTTGCATCGTCGAACTTCGAGAATGGTAGGAGTATACGCGAAAGTGTGACGCGTGTCACTTTGAATCGTTAGCACGTGAAAAAGCGCGGATGCGATGAGTGCCACAGATAGTTTAGTATAACCAAACGATCGTCCTTTAAAACGGCTGGCTCTCCGAAATTTCCGTTCGGCCGTGCCTTTTTGGAGAACGCCCGGAGTGCACGCGAGAGTATATCGCGTGAGACTTTAATTCGTTGGCACGTCAAAAGAGCAGGGGCGATCAGCAAATGCCTTCGTGCAAACGAATAATTCCCGTAATCCTTTGAAACAGTCGGTTCTGCGAAACAAAAATTCCAGCCATCGTTCACCGTCGCGCGTCTCAATTCTTCTTACAAACCCGCTCATTGCCTCCTCCTATTACTCAATGCATCGTACCAACGCTTCCTCACTTCTACTTCAATATCATATGAAGCGCGTCAGCGAGCTGAATATAGCTAAATAAATATAGCTAGCTATGCATTTATGCGTAGAAGACGATCCTGATCGAGTAGACATTATACCAAGGGTCCTCCTCTCGCCATCGAGTGATAACAGACGAAAGGACAATCGTCCAGGATCGATAAAGCAAGGATCAATCGCATGAGCGCAGATTTCTAATGGAGTTTTTATTATATCCTTGGTCATCTTCCGAGCAGACCCCCCTGCAGAAAGTAGTCGTGGACGCGTCACTCGTGAGGCTAGGAGAAGGCATCAGTGTGCCCCTCTTCTAGTCTGTTCGCTAATAGCTCGTTTCGTCGCCGCGCTGGCCGTAGGGACGTGCTTTTGAGGCTACAGCAGAGCCGTCCCTTTACCCCCATCCGGAAAGGTCGGGCCGGCCAACGAGCCGAGAAACTGGGGTTCTTTGTCCACAAAGAGCCACCGGCTACCCGAAAATTCTGAAGACTTTCCGGCCACCTTTTCAACTCTGTCGCACCCTCCGCGCCCGCTGCCCGTTAATTAACGCGAGCGTAACACGCCAATCAGATGGTGCAATTTTAACACCGAGCTGGTCCGTCCGTTCCTCAGGATTAGCGGCCGCTTTCATAAGGAGCTTTATACTCTTTTTACATAGCGGCACGACATTATCCGACCCTATCTTTCTTAATGGCGGCGAGTTTAGGAAAAAAAGAAAAAAAGGGGTGGATATCTCAGAATCTTGGAGTAGAATCGGGAATTTCAGCGGTGAATATAAGAGGTTCGCTCAGATTTTCTGTTGTGCATTTAGCAAAGTGCCTTGCAGCTCGATTTCGTGGCTAAGTTCATTATCTATAAATGCCTCGAGTTTTTCTAGCTGAGCTACTTCCCTTTGGCGAAGTATCGGTTTCGCGCGTTTATTTTAAGCCTTCGTCGTGGAAGATGTGTTATACCAGAGGATAGGAGACAAGTGTGCGGCATAAAATCAGCCTCTTCTCACAATTAAAGTATTCACGAGAATGAAGTTGGGCATAAAAATTGATGTCGAGGCCGAGCTGGAATTATAAATAGACAAGCGCTGCGGAATATTGCAGAGATAATGGTGAGGTTAAAAGAAAAGATTCTGATCGAAATTATAACGTGGCATCGTCGAACTTCGTGGCTTCCTTTTATATCCATTAGTCATCCGCGTTGAACAGAGTATCCGCTTTTCCTCCTTCGTTCTTATTTGAAAAGTGCCCTCTGGCAGATGCGGAAAATAAGCTGCGTGCGATATAATCGAATCGATTACTTGGGGTTGACTCAATGCCACGGCAAAGGGGAGAGAAAAAAAATGCAAAGAACAAGCATCGCACCATCCCCTTTGCTCTCTGGCAGAAGAGGTTGGGCTCTTGTTCTCGGATCAAACTGAGATGGAGGAACGTTTATCGGCCTCTTCCCAGTGCGGAACAAATTGAAATCAAATCTCATTTTTCCGGGCTTCCGATAAGCCTTATAGGACAAAGAATTGGTACATATTTGGTAGTAATAACGGGAAACTCATTCTGACGGAAGCTCATTTATTAGTATAAATGGTTACAGCAAGTAAATACGAATCACGAAATACATGGAATACGTATAACATTTACAAAGCAAGGAGAGACTTTTCGTTTCGTTCAAAGTTACATGTGTTATAAGAAACAATAAGTATCTATAGATCCATTGCACAAATCCTTACAGCGCTAAATCTACAGAAGAAAAAAATACAGTAAATACTCAATCTCTACACTGCAAACAGTAAAGTGCGTAACATGGCTGCCTTTGAATACAATCCAAAAATACAACGGGTGAAGATTAAACCGCAATTGGAAACAAGAAGAGGAGGAAATCGGTCTTTAAATACGACAGTTAAAACACTACTACGTACAAATAATACAAAAGATATTCGATCCAATCACGAATTACATCATGATAATGATACACGAATATCGTCATCCTCATTAGTATGGAGCACATCGATGTCGAGGAAGCGAACCAAAATCGCGACACCAGGAGAAAATCCGTTTTTCGAGTCTGGCAGGGCGTTGGGAAAACCAACGAGATTACATGGCAATTATAAATCTGTATGGCCAAAAAACCTCTCCAGTTTTTCCCTCTTGCATATCCAAATGAGGTATCTCGTTACCCAAAGCGAAAGCTGAATGGCGAAAGAGGATACCCTCGTTTTTGCGCGGCGAAGCCGTTAACGCGGAAATCGTCGCGCGGTGGTGGGGCCCTAAAAAAAAAAAATGGTTGGACCGATCCGTTTGCGGGTCCGGGACTGAAAAGCCTCGAATCCGCGTCGCTGTTTGCCAGGAAAAATCCTGGGCACATTTGTCGCTTCCCCCACCTCCCCCCCTTCCTCCTCCCTCGCGAAGCTCTATTTTTTTCGTCGCAGGCTAACTAGTCGTCGGCGTGTTATTTAACCGATGGATTTACACGCGCGGGCGAAAAGCCGAATTCGCAGGCATTTTGAAGCTGGCGAAGAATCGGCGACCTGCGCCATTTAATTTCGCGGCCCGCCGTGTTTTTTTTTCCTCCCATTTTAACGCCGCGCCCCGGTGCGATGCGTATAAATTTCGAAATCGCGGTCGGACACTACGCCGCAGAGTTATTACTCGCTGTTATGAAAATACCCCTCGTAAAGTGCCGCTCCCGCGGCGTGATCTCAGATTAATCCTCGGCTGTCCCGCCCCTTGGTCCGGGCCGAGGAACAGTTTAGCGCCCCTGCCTCGGGGATGCCTGGATGGAAAGAACTGCGAGATTGATTCGGATTTATTTTATGCGCTTTATCAGAGCTCATCAATGGTATGACCTGGTAAAATGAATTCGTCGAATTTAACGAGCAAGAGAGAGAGAGATAATACCTGGAACAGCGGAATCAAAATGATGTGGGGAATACAGTGGAAAGTATGGTCCAGGAATGATGGTGAGATAAATTGATGATCGAGAATGAGGACAGTTTGTTTTCGATATGTCGATTCTCTGATTCGTGTAAAACTAATATCATACATCGGTTGTTATATTATAGTAGGAGTTGTAATATTGGAGTCAATGCAAGTTGCGCGACACTATTCCGTGGCCACCGCATTCGCACGGTCCGCTTGTAGTGAAAGGCCGAAATAACTGAAACCACATAGGGTTAAACGCAGTTAGAATTTCGCGAAGCGAACCACATGCGGATCGCAAGTTCCGACTTGTTTTGGAGGGGGGAAAGCTTTGCGTGTAAATACGCTAACATAAAGAATATTGAAGTATGGAAATTAATTCCGCATCCGGGCATCTAGGGTAAACTAGAAACTCGAATATGCCGGCCTTTAATTTTATCGCGCCATTTGAAAAAAAAAAAAAACGTGAGTAAATTCCTTCTTCTCGTGTACAATAAATTCATAAATATGAATTTCCCCAGAGGGGAGAAAGTTTAATAATAATTCAGGGGCCTTCGAAAACGATATTAGCAACGCTTTGCTCGTTCAATGCTCTCGCTTCGCCGCTCGTTGGATTAGGAATAATTTACAACGACACGCCAATTCTGATTTCAAGGGAAGCTGTATAAGACAACAACCAACATCGTCGCCGCAATTTTAGATCCCTTTGTTTGCACGCCTCCCTGATTACGTTCAAAAATCCATGCCGCATTTCTCTAAAATGCACATCCTTTGTTCTCCATTAGGTACCCCCCAATTCATATTACAAACCTTACCTCTCGGCTATGAGATGTACTCATGGCGACATCGAAATCACAACAACCGCCATTATTCTTTACCTTCAATTCCGAGAATACAGTAACAGCATTATAATACGCTAATACCCTATGACGTATATGCTCGTAGAATACCTGTCCCCATCGAAAGATAGTCGTAATTCGGTAAGAAAGAATTGCTTGGCTTTTATACACAGACCCGCGTGCAATATATCAACATCGCCCTCTCAATAAAGGAGATGAATATCGACGATACGCTTACGGCTCGACGGTAGAGAATTTCGGTAAAAGAGGCCCGTTCCGTCGGGGGGAAAAAAAAGGGGAGGAGAGGGGCGAGGGTGTACAATCCTGTACACGTCATAGGAGCGATAAATTTCCGCATACAGGCCGATCTACCAGCCTTTTAACTTTCCTGCGATTTGCGTGGCCGGGGCCATTAATTTTGGGCGGCGTTTTCCATTAATTTCCATCAATCCATCAGTAATTTCGGCCGATCAATCACTCCTCGGCCCGGCTCTTCTTTGCCATTCTCCGTCTCTCGATTCTACCCCGGCGCTCGCATCGACGGCGGGCGTATTAAGTCGATAACAAACACGCCAATTTCCCGCAAACGCTTTGGTTCACCGCGACAAAGTAATCGGTGTACGTGAAATTTCATTCGCCGACGAATGCACCGTGAATCAAGAGGAATTGCGGCGGCGTGCAGTGAATGGAGCCTGAAACTTCCACGTGGAAAAAGCCCCGCTTCAATCCGGCTAATCACCGCCGGATTTTTCCATGCGATATGTGGGAACACCGTAGACCCGCCGCCCCAGGGACTTACATTTAAAGCGCGCCGATTAAAAGCTCGAACTTCCACGCGGAAGATCGGGGCTTGTATTCCGCCCAACACCCATGGATTTTTCCGTACAATATGTACCCACATAGCGCGGTCAGACCGACTCGAAACTTATTTTAAAGCGTGGCTAATAGAAGCTCGAAATTTCGACGTGAAAAATCCGGGTTTAAATTCCAGCCATTACCTCCGTCTCCCCCTTTTTTTTTTTCCACGCGCTATGCATATCGTAGATTCCAAGGGTCGAGAGCTACTCTGAATAATGGATCCCACACTCAATGACCTTAATATTGGAGGCTTGAAAATCAGGTGAAAATACCAATTTACTTTAAAGCGATCCTGGAGTGTCTCCTGGAGCAAATGATCTTGGCATTCGCCGCGAAAGATCAAGCGAGCGAATAAATCGATTTGCAACGGTAGATTCGACAGCGAGGGCATCTTAGCGGTTGCTCTCAAAAATCAGGGTGACCAATCCGCCACGGTTTTGCCAGGAAATTCGGATTTTTCTGGGGGCAGCAAAGCGGCTGGGTCGTCGACCGCGGAACGAAATATGGGAAGCCAGCTCGTTTGCCGTGTCCACCTCGCGGAACGCACAATGAACAAAAATACGGCACGGAACGGCACCCCGGCAGGCGTCGATCGATCGACGTTTCGAGGCAGCAAACAAGATATTCTCGTTGAAACGCCGCTCTCGACGCAGCGCGGGTGCTCGTCCGGCTGCGGCAAATAATTAACAATTGTGCGAAGATCGCATCGCGCGAAACTTTGATGCGGTTTCGCGCGCAGCTAAATTATTATTTTGCGAAATCCTACGAAATATCGCGCGCCGCGGTGTTATCGGTATTCTCTTCGCAAAAGCGTCGCTAATTTTGTTAGAAAAATCGGCCAACCGACGGATGTACTTTAGCGAACAAAGGCTGGAATATCCACGCGATAGATCCAAGCTTAGATATTATCTATCGTGCCTGGATAATTCTTTTTGCGACATATACACGTAATTTCGTGACTTCAAGGCGGTTTAATCCAAATGTGTATTAATCATCACTCCTACTAAATTAAGTAATTTAACCCATTGCATGCCAAAGCCAAGCGCAAACATAAAAAGATGCACTGATTAATCAATATCCTATAATAAATTAATTGGAGAAAAAATATATTTATCGAGTTTCTAATTTTTATAGCAGTCAATGCATTTAGGTACAACGATCAAAACTAAAAGCACCACTGCTCCAGTAGAAACAAATAAAAAATACCCATCCCAAAGAAGGGACAACGGTAAATAATAAATTCACTCTATTCAAACGTTTTCATTGTCCATTGCCACAAAATTATAATTCGGCATAAATTCAGACTTGTTCAAGGATTCCCAAGTAGAAGGCGTCCCGAAATTGTCCACCAGAGTGATCCTGCGTGTACACATTTTTTTAGGACCTTCCGTATACTATGGGCGAGCATATACGCCGGAAAGGCGGTCGCATTTACCGATAAGTCCGTAACTCGCGCTCGGGCGGGCCCTTCCGCCCTGGCGGCGTTGCTCTCGACCGTTGAAGCCGATATTATGAAACTTACAAACAGTATCTTGGCTCCCACTCGGCACTTCTTCCCGCACGGATATAACGGAGGAGTATTCCGCGCCGGTTCCTAAGAGGGGGGATCCCGCAAACTCGGCTGGGATAAAGTTAAAATTGACTCTTCAGCGTCGATGCCGAGAGCCTTCGGAAGTTGCTAAGTAGTTCCGGGGCGACCGCGTCCCTCTCCGCGCCAGGAGCTGGGACCACCGCCGCGTTTCATACTGGAGAACGTTCGCGCCCTTTCCAGGGATCCGGAAGGGCAGTTCTCGATATCGCGGACACGCAGAATCGCGCAGTGGCCAGCTTCGAGCTGGTGCAATGGGCGTGAGATATTAAGGGTAACGGAAAAGAATGTCGTTTTTTTCGTTGAAGGATTTCGGGGTTAGTCGAGTTTTGACCACTGCCGTTTGAAGACGCGTTTTCTGTTATTTCAGCGACTTTATTTGGTAGGAGTGTATTGTGATTTGTAAAATTGGGATTTCGTGCGTCGTTTTACGATGGATGAATTTTTAGCAAGTGCAGAGTTTCCTCGAGATTCGTTTTTGAAGAGTTTTCTTTTTGAAAAGGGGACTACAAGGATTGTCGCTACAAACATTTTTGCTGCACTTGGCTATTATTTGGATGTTCGAAAGTGTTATATATGGTTGAAGAAATTTTTTTCGGAAAATTTTTATTTGAAAAACAGCCCTGGACGCAATCAAGACGCAGTGAATTTTATGTGCGGTTAAAACTTTGAGAGATCGATGGAGAAAGACTATATCAAACCGTGAAAATTATATTTCAAATTAATATTTCTAAATTAAATTCTTAACAGTATTCACATTATTTACTTAAAAAAACGACATTCTTTTCTGGTACCATTAATAAAAGATGTATGTATGTAATGTAAAAAGGGAGAGTAGGTAAAAGGTGTACTTTTTTTTAATATAATACATACTGTATTGATTACAAAATAATCCTGGTCTATTTTACATTCGCTCTCCTATATGTTCTTTATCCTCAACCCTTCAACCCTTACTTTCTTACTGAACTTTCTTCATCGCTTTCTATAATAAAAACGATTCTCTTTCGCTTTGCGCATTCCACCGCTCAGCTGTCGCTTATCAAATCTTACCGTGCTTACCATCTTGACTCTTCTGGCAGCGCCTTAGGTGCTTTACTACCGCCCCCACGACTAGGCATTTCTCTTCCACAAGGGTTTGTCACCGCTTATCGGGCATATATACAAGCGCTGCTTTCCACAGTTTCCAAACTCCTACAGCAAGGATAGAATCACTGGTGGAATAGCTGATGGAGTCGACAGACTTTCTTCGGATACCGGCTCGGGGTTTTCGTAAGGTTGTGAGACGGTTGTTTGGTGAATGCTGAACTGGAGTCTTGAAGAGTTATAATAATATATAGGAAAACGAGTTTTTCTTGTAAATATCATGCCATTCGCGAACTAAAAGTTGAAGTTCGCATTCCAATACCTCGAAAATAGAAACTTGAATAGGGATTTGAAATTTTTACGAGGCGTAACGTATATCGAGAATCGAATACCGTCGACTGGAAAAACATAGATACTCCGTTGCTGTGACGATTGTCGACCTGTACATCACTAAATTCCTATTTGTAATGTGTATGACCAACATTTTGATCGCGACACTCTACATTCGTGATAGACTTTTTCGTTATCTGGCACCTATAGTCGTACTCGCGATACCCGTAAAGTTTTCACAAACAAGAAGTTATAAGAAATATGCACGGCGCATAGTGGTGCTGAAAGTCTAAAGTAGCTTTCCGCGGTGTACAAAAGCGTCTAGAATGTGCCACGTAAGGGGATAACTTTACAAGGGAATCCCTCGCAAGTACGTTCCAAGCACATATTGGGATTCGGAGTATTTCAAAATCCATATCCAAGGACGGCCTGAAACGACGTTAAATCCGGCCAAGCACCAAAATAATTCATGCTGACAGTAAATATCGGAGAAGCGGATCGACGGCGAAAAAATAAATCGTCGATAAAGTTCCCCGCGTAGGAAAGTTTTCTCGAGCTTGAAATATTTAAAACATTTAAAGCATCGACGTTCAAAAATTATTGAGGAATCTATTCGGAAGAAACAGAGCCCGGAAGCGTCGTCCCCGAAGAAACGATACAGTTTCTATTCCGCGATATTGGAAAAGCTTCGAAACCGAATCGAGATACCGAATCTCGAGGAAGTCCTGGCCACGAGAAAAAACTACGGCAAGCTGCCAACGATGAATCTTCCCAATGCCCACCAACGATCTATGCTTTCGCCCTCTTCCTCCTTATTTTTCCGCTCCCTCTCACGACCTCTCGCCTTCTCTCCCTTCCCTTCGTACCTGGCCCCTGCGACACGTACCAGCTTCCCCGCTCTTCCTGCCTCCTCGAATCCGTCGAGAATGAGAGGTCTCGTGTGTGGCCCGTGGAGATCGATAGAGTGCCCTGTCCTCCGACAAAAAGGAAGCCCCTCGATCTTCCGTCCTCGAATCTCCGTTCATCGACCATCTTCTGACCCCCGTTCCACCCTTCCTTCCTCCTCTCTCTCCTCCCCCTCTCTCCGGACCCTCCTGCACCGCGCCGCCTCGATCGCCTCGACAGCGGATACCGTTAGTCGTATCCTCTCGCGTTGTAGCTGAAAGACCTCGAGAAATTTGACTTCGTCCTTTATACTCCTTGGGCGGCCGGATGCATGGATACATCTCGCATTGCTTGTTTCCACGTTCCGTGGAGCTCGCGTCTTTTTATTCACCTGCACGACTGACGATGAGGAAGTGATTCTGGAGCGACAAGGTGTGGTTAAGGGGGAGAATACGGCGAGGGGGGGATTAGGAAAACAAAGGATATGCTAATTTAGAGGCTTGTATGAATATGTTGCTTTTGGATATTTATCAGCAGTACGCGGTAAAGGGTTTTTAATCTTCGATTTGTTGAGTTCTACAAGAGTATACAGGTTGGAGTAAAGGATCCTGTTGTTTGGGATCGAGTGCTTTTAGAATATGGAGAAAGCCCTTGTGGATACTTTCTACTCGTCGATTATTCGTAAGTTTTCTCCAAACAGCACCGAAATCCAGAAATAGCCTTTGGGTAGTATAACCAACAGCTTTGAATGCTCGATCTACGTCTCTTGCTCGGAGAGCTTGAATGGTATAATCTTAAAGCGCTTATGAAAAATGCGTGCCTCAAGATGAGCCACGAAGCGCGACAAATACCCGAGCAGGTATCCGCTTCACGAAGGAAGTTACTCCTGACGTGGAGGACGAAATTGAACGTCATTCGTTAAAAATACTTTCGGAATATTTTCAGCGCTAGGACGATGCACCTGATTGGACATGCAACGTGAAATTGAGCGCCGAAGGTAAACCGAATTATCGACCGCTGCGGGGATCCTCGAGAAACGAGCAGACAGAGCGAGTGTAGACCGGCTTCGAAAAGTCGAGGGCCAATAAATTATTCCCATGCTGTCGAGGGAAAACCACGGCAAATTAGCGAATCGATAAAACTCTCGGGTTCATTCGCAGTTTTCCCCCTATTTTCCTCCTCCCCCCTCCCCCCCTCGTCCAGCCCTCGAAAGGCCAATCTGACCGACGGCTGGGCCGTATTTGCCTCGTATGCTTGCATTTAAAATTGCGATATGGAATATCACCGGAAGGAAAGCGGAAGCGCGGCGGGGCGAAAGTGAGATAAGCTTTCCTGGGAAAAACAACATCGGGGGACGCTTCGTTAAAAGTTTATTGCGCGTAAAATGGACTGCCCAAGAATAATAACAACCGAACTTTCATGTCTCGCAGCTCTTTTTATTGCGAGGATTGCGCATCCGCGCTGGGATGTGGGCCGAATATTAAAGCCAAGCTTGTAGATTTTATTTCGTTCGAAATATTTCCTGCTGCGCGCAGCTCCGCCGTGCAATTTCACCGCGCGAACGACAGGATTAAATGCAAGAGCACGACGGACAAAGCGTTACCAGGTTCCTTCCTCGGGATAGTTCGATTCCAAGAAGAATCCTTTCGAGCCTCTGACGTTTCCTTGCGCGATCGACTGACGAGTTCGAAGGGAAGCCGTGGCACGATTCGATTAATTCGCGAGTGACCGAAGCGAGGAATAAATGATAAGATTATATCTCAAACAATTAGAATAAATTAGAAACAAACAATTAGATCATACTTATGATAGAATAGGAAATGATAATATTCTAAATATATTTCTAAATATATGTAAGACATACCTTTTCTCTCTCCCAACTCTTCGACAGAAAAATCATTCTAAAATCGAAAATAGGAAAACGACGGTTAAATTCCTTTAACTTCCAGTCGTTCCAATCAGGCTAAACGTCGTACCAGATTTTCCTTTGCGCCAGTTTAAGGGCATATCTGCGCCTTATTACGGCACAAGCAGTTGTAAATGAACTCATAAGCCAAGGGGTGAATGTCGTGAGGGCCTTGCACGGCTAAGAAACGTAACGTCATTAGCACGCACGTGGTTAAGCTTGGAGAAATTGTCGATTACGTATGCCACGGCGGGCGACACGCAGAAATGGCACGTTTCACCGCAGCCATAGAGGAGCGAACAGGGCAGAGACTCGATGGTGGAAAGCCGCCAACAATGAAGCCGGCGTTACCCGGAGAGAACCTGACCCTGCGAATGGCCGTTCTGTGCAGAACGTTTGTGGATTTGCCATTATTGTCGTCTTTACCGCTGCGGTGGCCGATTCGCCGCACAGTGGACGTACAGCAACGTTCTTAAATTACCGATCCTTCGACGGATATCTGACGTTTTAAAGTAGGAACGAGGGCTGAACTGAGCGGTTGGCAGTCTCGCCTTTCTTTCTGTTTAAATCGATGCACTGGCGACCGGAGATCTGTTTGAGATCCGAGTGTTTGCAAACTCTTTGACGCTCTTTAGAATCGTGTTACACGCAATCCCATGTACCAGTACCATAAATATCCCGCAAGTACCTCGTCATAAATTCTGAAAAAAGGAAAAAAATGGTAAAATGTGTAAAGTGAGAAAATAGTGCAAAGAATGCTACGGAGACAATGCGGTACTATTTGGACAAGAATTGCCAGAAAATTGATTTAAAAGAGTTGTAACATTTTGTAGAACCTGAAAAGGAGGAAAATTTGTATGTTTGCCGTGTTTCGATAAAACTCATTGGAATTCTTTTTGGAAAGTAATATTTAGGTACGTTTGTGATATGATAGCGGAATTATTTAAGATCTATTAATAGGACGTAATTTAAGAAATTTTATATTTGTTACGGACTATCGCGCCGCTGTCACCAGAATTATATTACGGACTATCCGCGACCGTCGATATTACGCCGCGGTTTCGCGTCTTCCCGATTTATTTATCGAGATTTTAAGTTAA